>CAUYLG010013801.1:0-16160 GCA_963573385.1 Cacajao melanocephalus
GAAACTACACATCCAGGAACAGAATCCACAGCCCACTCTTGACCTGGTCCCTCCTGGGAACAACTGCCCCTGCTGCTGAGCAGACGCCACTGCTCACACCTCTGACACCCTGGTGCTGGACACTGGACCCTGAGGCTAGGACAGATGTCACTGCTATATCTGGAACTGGACATCACTACTGCCATTCAGCCATTCTCTCTAAAATGCATTCCGCATAGTCCCAGACTCTTTCTGTCACCTCATTGTGGCTCAGAGTCTGGCAGTGATATAGGAATTAAGTAGAAATTATTTAGGAGGTAGCAAGGGTCCGGAAGACTCAGCAAGGTTTTTCTTTTAATGAAGAGCAGCCCCCAAATCATTTTCTTTCCTAACAAAGAGCAGCCTGTAAAATCAGGCTTCAGACATAAACAAGCAAGCTGGGAGCTCTCAGGGATGAATGCGGCAGCTGTGCCAATAGGAAAAGGACACCCGGGACTAGGCATGGTCACCATGGCGGCTCCATCCTCCCTTCTCTTCACCAGCCATAATTACAGCAAGGAGCAGACAACATGGCCACAGCCAAACGGAAAGCCCATTTGTGTAGCAGGATTAGGGAGGGGGGGAACAGCTTTCCCCACGCACTATGTAAATGTCACACCTGGTCCAACCAACCTGTGGGGCCTACATAAATCAGACACCATCTCCTCAATCCTGCCTATAAAATCACATGCACCCCATTGCAGGCCAGAATTCCCTTTTGGGTGCTCTTCTCTCGCAAGAGACAGAGCTGTTCCCCATTGTCTTTCTTTTGCCTGTTAAATCTCTGCTCCTAAACTCACTCCTCATACGTAGGTGACCTTCATCTTCTTGGCCCAAGACCACAAACCCTGAGTATTTACCCGAGACAATGAGGCCGCTTCAGCAGGTGCTCATCTGACTGGTGGAGCCTAAGACTCACGTCCATGATCAACTGCAGGGGTGACTGGAGGGTTGTGCTCTTCTAGGGAGGGAGGTGGTTTCTGTCTCCTCTCAAAACTTTGCATGTTGTAGGCTGGGCATAGTGGCTCATGCCTGTAATCCCAGTACTTTGGGAGGCCGAGGCAGGTGGATCACCTGAAGTCAGGAGTTTGAGACCAGCCTGGCCAACATAGTGAAACCCCATCTCTACTAATAATACAAAATTAGCCAGGCATGTTGGTGCATGCCTGTACTCCCAGCTACATGAGAGGGTGAGACAGGAGAATCTCTTCAACCTGGGAGGCTGAGATTGCAGTGAGCTGAGACCGTGCCATTGCACTCCAGCCTATGCAATAAGAGGGAAACTCCACCACACACGTGCACGTGCACACGTGCACACACACACACACACACACATTACATGTTGCAAACCAAACATAAATTTCAAAGCCACCCCCGCCCAACCATCTTAATGGACACCGTCAGCCAGGGCACTCAACAGTTCACCTGGAAACCTGCATTCAGTGTTAATCCCAACTTTGCCAGATGTAGTGAAGGTACAACCTACTTCTCCAAGCCCTTAGGAATTCTTGTATAATGGACATAAAATATATTTACAGTTTCTTACTTAGGAATAATTCCTGTTTTTGAACTTTTATTTGCATCCCTAGTCCTGAGACCACTGCATCTGGTATGAGAAAAGCAAAATGAAGTGAAGTACAGTCATCATTCCAGTGTTCTCCCACCTTGGAAAGGATAGTATATAGATTACACCAGCACCTTCCCCTGCTCCACCAGGAAAAGAGAGATACTCTCATGTCAGGTGTGAGCTCAATCATGAAGGTGTATAAGCACACCCTTCATGCCTGTTTCCCCACTCTTGCTTTATACACCCAATATTTCAATGGACTATTTTAATTCTCTAGAGAACTCTTCCTCTAAGGAGGCTATCTCTCTGACCATTGTTGGACATTTTGAGCAAGTGCATTAGGATACTGAAACATGAAAAAGCAAAAGAGAAAAAAAAAGACACAAAGGAACACAATAAATCTTAAATTTTAAAAAAAGTTCAATATTCTAGATAAAGGATTTGAAACTTTATTTTATCAAAGTTCAGTGAGATACAAAAGAATTCTGAAAAAAATATAAAAAGATTAAAAAATAATTCGAGATATGAATACGAAATTTACCAAAAAAATAGATTTTTTTAAAAAAAGAACCAAACAGAAATTCAGGAATTAAAGAATTCATTAAATGAAATACCAAATATATTTGAAAGCTGCGACAATACACTAGGTCACACAGAAGGAAGAATTCCAAAGCTTGAAGGAAAATCTTCTGAAATAAATCAATCAGACAAAAACACACACACAAAAAGGATAAGCAGAGCCTTCCTGACCTTTGGTACAATATAAAAAACCACATGTTCAAATTATTGGTATCCTCAAGAGCAAAAAGACAGAGAACAGATTAGGAAGGCTATTTAATAAAAAAAATAGATTAATAATTCCCAAGTCTACCAAGTGATTTAGACATTCAGATACAAGATGTTTAACAATCCTGAGAAAAACACAATGAAAAAAGTTCTTCTCCGTGGCACATTATTAGTCAGACTTTTCTATAGTCTAAGGGAAAAAGCAAATCCTAAAAATCATGAGAGAAAAGTGTGTAGTCATCTACAAAGGAAATCCCATCAGACTAAGAGCAGATTTCTTAGCAGAAATCTTACAGGCCAGAAGAGAATAGGATAGTATGGTCAAAGTCCTGAAAGAAAAGAACTGCCAAGCCAAGAGTAGTAATAAACCAAACAAAATTATTCTTCATAATTGAAAAGTAAATTATTTTTCCAAGACATGCAAATGCGGAAAGACTTCATTACCACTAGGCAGGCTCTGCAGGAAATGCTGAAGGGAGTCCTAAACCTGGAAGTGAAAGGACAACATTTTCAACATTTCAACATTATGATTATAAAAACATACACAATTCTAAAACTCACTGGTAAAGCAGTCACAGAAAAGGGTAAGAGAAAGGACTCAAATGGTCCTACTACAGAAATCTAGCAAACCACAATGACAAGCAATAAAAGAAAAAGGGAGTGAAAAAGAACATATAAAACAACCAGAAAACAACAATATGACAGGAACAAAGCCTCACTTAATGATAATAACCTGGAATGTAAACAGATTAAATTCTCTACTTAAAAGATTTAGAATGGCTGAATGGATAGAAAACATGATCTAACTATATTCTACTTAAAATAAATTAACCTCATCAGTAATACCACTCCACCACAATCTATAAAGACAGAAGGTAAAAGGATGACAAGAGATAATCCATAAAAATGGAAACCAAAAGTGAGCAGGAGTAGCTATACTTATAAGAGATAACATACACTGTAAGTCAAGAACAGTTTTTTAAAAAGATAAGAAAGACCATCACATAATTATAAAAAGATCAGTACAGGAAGAGGATAGAACAATCATATATCTACACTAAACATGGAGCACCTAGATTCATAAAACAAATATTACTACATCTAACAAGGGAAGTAGACTCCAATATAATAAGAGAGGGGGACTTCAAAATGCCAACCTCAACATTAGAACATCTACACAGAAAATAAAGAAAGAAACGTTGGATTTAAACTGAACTTTAGACCAAATAAAGCTAACAGATATTTAAGAGCATTCTATCTAACACTACAGAATATACATTCTTTTCATGAACACATGGAACATTTTCCAGGAGAGAACCTACGTTAAGCTGCAAAACAAGTCTCAACAAATTTTCAAAACTTGAAATCGTATTAAATATCTTCTCTTGCCACAGTGGAATAAAACTAGAAATGTACACCAACAGAACAATTGGCAGCTAGACAAATACATGAAAATTAAACTACATGCCCTGGATTAACCATTGAGTCAACAAAGAAATTAAGATGGAAATCAAAAAGTTTCTTGAAACAAATGAAAATGGAAACCCAGGGCAGGGTGCGATGGCTCATACCTGTAATCCCAGCACTTTGGGAGGCCAAGGCAGGCAGATAACCTGAGGTTGGGAGTTCAAGACTAGCCTGATATGGAGAAATCCCATTTCTACTAAAAATACAAAAGATTAGCTGGGTGTGGTGGCACATGCCTGTAATCCCAGCTACTCAGGAGGCTGAGGCAGGAAAATCACTTGAACCTGGGAGGCAGAGGTTGCGGTGAGCTGAGATCGTACCATTCCACTCCAGCCTGGGAAACAAAGAGTAAAACTATGTCTAAAAAAAAAAAAAGAAAGAAAATGGAAACACAACATACCAAAACCTGTGAGAAACAGCTAAACAGAGCTAAAAGGGAAGCTTATAGCAATAAATACCTACCTAATAAAAGTAGGAACATTACAAATTAACAATATAACAATGAACCTCAAGGAACTAGTAAAGCAACAAACCACATCCAAAATTAACAGAAAACAAATAATAAAGGTCAGAGCAGAACTAAATAAAGACTTTTAAAAATCATGTAAGTGATCAACAAAGTGAAAAGTTTGTTCTTCAAAAACATAAACAAAATTGATAAACCACTAGCTAGACAAACCTAGAAAAAAAGAGAAGACTCAAACAAAATCAGAAAAGAAAAGAGAAACATTACAACTGATACTGCAAAAATACAGAAGATCATCAGAGACCATTGTGAACAATTCTGTACTGACAAACAGGAAAACCTGGAGAAAATGGATAAATTCCTGGAAACAAACAACTTATCAAGGTTAAATTAGGAAAAATAGAAAACCTGAAGCCCTAACATATATGAACCATTCTCGCAGTGGGTCCAGTGGGTCCCTGACCCACCCTGTGATTATTCTCTCGGCACTGGTTTACATAATGGAAATAGACCTACTCAGCAACAGGCAGAATCCACAGATCGGTTCCTTTTTTTAACTTTTATTTTCAGTTCAGGGGTACAAGTACGGGTTTGTCTTATAGGTAAACTTGTGTTGTGGGAGTTTGGTGCACAGATTATTTAAACACCCACATTTTAAGCCAAGTACCCATTAGTATTTTTCTTGATCCTCTTCCTCCTCCCACCCTCCACCTTCTGAAGGGCCCCAGTGTGTGTTGTTCTCCTCTTTGTCTCTATGCATTCTCATCATTTAGGTCCCACTTGTAAGTGAGAACATGCAATATTTGGTTTTTTGTTCCTGCATTAGTTTGCTAAGGATAATGGCTTCCAGCTCCATCCTTGTCCCTGTAAAGGACATGATCACATTCCTTTTTCTGGCTGCATAGTATTCCATGGTATATATGTATCACATTTTCTTTATCCAGTCTATAATTGATGCACATTTAAGTTGATTCCATGTCTTTGCTCTTGTGAATAGTGCTGCCATGAACATATGTGTACATGTGTCTTCATAATAGAATGATTTCTATTCCTTTGGGTATAATGGTATTTCTGTTTTTAGGTCTTCCAGAAATCACCACAATGCCTTCCACAATGGCTGATCTAATTTGCACTCCCACCAACAGCATCTAAGTGTTCCTTTTTCTCCATAACCTTGCCAGCATCTGTTATTTTTTGACTTTTTAATAATAGCCATTCTGCCTGGTGTGAGATGATATCTCATTGTGGTTTTGATTTGCATTTCTCTAATGATCAGTGATGTTGAGCTTTTTTTCCTATGTTTGTTGGCTACATGTATACCTTCTTTTGAGAAATGTCTGTTCATACGCTTTGCCCACATTTTAATGGGGTTGTTTTGTTTTTTTCTTGTAAATGTATTTGTTTCTTATAGATGCTAGATATTAGACCTTTGTTAAATGCATACTTTGCAAAAAAAATTTCTCCCATTCTGTAGGTTGGTTACACTGCTGATAGGTTTTTGTTTTTTCTGTACAGAAGCTCTTTATTTTCATTAGATCCCATTTGTCAATTTTTGCTTTTGTTGCACTCACTTTTGGCATCTTCATCATGAAATCATTGCCCATGCCTATGTCCTGAATAGTATTGCCTAGGTTGTGTTCCAGGATTTTTACAGTTTTAGATTTTACATTTAAGTCTTTAATCCATCTTGAGGTGATTTTGGTATATGGTGTAAGAAAGGGGTTCAATTTTAATATTCTGCCTATGAGTAGCCAGTTATCCCAGCACCATTTATAAACAGGGAATCCTTTCTCACTGCTTGTTTTTGTCAGGTTTGTCAAAAATTATAGTTGTAGGTGTGTCATCTTATTTCTGGGTTCTCTGTTCTGTTCCATTGGTCTACATGTCTTTTTTGTACTAGTACCACATTGTTATGGTTACTGTAGCCTTGAAGTATAGTTGAGATCAGGTAGCATAGGTCGGGGGAGGTGGCTTATGCCTGTAATCAAAGCACTTTGAAAGGCCAAAACAGGTGGATCACGAGTTCAGGAGTTCCAGACCAGCCTGACCAACATGGTGAAATCCCATACCTACTAAAGATACAAAAAAATTGGCCAGGCATGGTGGCATGGTTTATTTATTTATTTATTTTTGAGATGGAGTCTCACTCCGTCACCCAGGCTGGAGTGGAATCTCAGCTCATTGCAACCTCCACCCGATGAATTCAACTGATTCTCCTGCCTCAGCCTTTTGAGTAGCTGGGATTATAGGTGCCTGCCACCATGCCTGCTTAATTTTTATATTTTTAGTAGAGACAGGGTTTCATGATCTTGGCCAGGCTGGTCTTGAACTTCTGACCTCCTGATCCACCCACCTCAGCCTCTCAATGTGCTGGGATTACAAGCATGAACCACCACGCCTGGCCTATTTACACTTAAATCAATTAAAATTGGCCAGGTGTGGTGGCTCATGCCTGTAATCCTAACACTTTGGTAGACTGAGGCAGATGGAAGCGCTTGAGCCTGGAGGGTGGAGGTTACATTTTACATATAAAATATATATGTATACATTTTCACAAATAATTTGAAAGGGAAAAATCCATGTGAAAAAGAAACAAAAGTCAGAAAAACAAAAACCAGAAGTTCCCATACCAATTCTCATACCAGTAACAATCCCTTTGCTGTCCTGAGAGTTCAAACTCATCCTAATTTCATACTATTCCTGTTCACGCCTTTAAAGCTTTAACCCCATGCATGCATCTCTGAAACAATGTAGGTTATCTTAAATTTCATATAAATTTTGAATTTTTTATACAAATGGAATCGTGCTATGCCTATTCTTATGAGAACTTATTTTAGCTCAAATGTATGTTTGCTAAGTTGTTATAGGTGTCTCTAAAGTGTTCTTGTTTTATTATTTGTAAAATTACATTGAATTAATAAACCACACATGAAATTAATCCTTGTCTGTTTCTGGTCATTTTATTTATTTTCAGATTTTAAAAAGTACAAACAATGCTGTTATAAGACTTCTTGCACATGTATGTTGGTATAATGAGCACATACCTCTCAAAATTATATGCCTAGGAGTGGAATTACTGATGTATGTGAGTGATATCCCACCCAAAGAGATGATGCCCTAGACAAAGTGACTGTGCCAATTTGCAATATGGCAAACAGTGTGTGGCAGCTATTGATGGTCCATATTCTTACCAATATTTGGAATGGTCAGTGATTTTAATTTAGAAATTCTAGTGATTTGTCTTGGCAAATTTATTATGTTTCTTTCATTAAACTTTATTAAGGTATAATTCGTATACCATTCACCCATTTAAAGTATACAATTCAATGGTTTTTCATATTCACATTTTTAAATCAGCATATCCAATTTTAGAACATTTTCATCATCCCAAGATGATGACTTTAGAATGTGTCTCTCCATGAAAAGAACTTGGGAGACTTACCAAGTCACTTCTCCCTGTTCCTGCTGGAGCTGGGAATGGTGAACCCAGTCAAGCCACAAACCCCGAGAGGGAAACTGTCAAGTTGCCAATGGCCCCGGTCAGAGGAGGTGAAGGTGAGAGAGGAGGCTGCTGGGAACCAGAAGCTTGGCAGCCAGGAAGGCTGAGAAAGTGCAAGCTGACAGTAGAGGCTGGAGGCTGGAGACTCTGGGAGTCACCTGTGCTGTCCCCTATGAGCCCCAGGGTATGGGGAGCATCCTTTACACCAGGGAGCTTCAGGCTTCATGACCGTTTCTGGACTGTGTACTCCCCTGATCCTCCATGAGGATTCTAAACATTGAGATAAAGTACCCAGGGCCTCATATGACCTGAATTGCCTTTAATAAAAATATCATTCTTCTATTTTGTTTATTTCTTACAAGATACAAAATATTAACCAAAACTTTGTACAGTATTAAGTAATATGTATGTACCAGGTGTATGTGGACGGATCCTCCTAGTTATTTATATTGGAGGAAGGTAGGGGTCAAGCCCCATTCACAGATGAGAACAGCATGATAGCAACACTCAGGACCACGATATTGGGTGCCCCCAACCCTGAAGGAAAGACCTTCGCTGCAGACAGGCATCCAGGAGACTGATTGCAGAGTCCTGTGCTGTCTTTTCCTCCTCTCCTGGGTCCTGGGTTTAACTGTTTAATTTCCTCATCTCAGTTGGTAGCAATATTAACCAGGTATTCATGACCCTAGGGCCCCTCTCTACCATGGCACCTAACAGGGTCTTCTATTTTCATAAGAACTTCAAAAAGGCTCTACTCTATAAAATCCAGCATGGAAGGGGTAGAAGGGGCAGCTCATCTCTAACCCCTGGAATAGACAGGATGGAACCATAGTCCTGTTCCTCACCCATCCCTCAGTCCTGCCTCAAATACAGTCTCCTCCTGCAGGCTCTGCTGGGTCTCTTTCTTGTCATTCTCCTGGTGGAGACAGGATTCCTGACACTGATGTGGTGCTCACAGCTTTCTGAAATGTAATCCTTGGGGCCCAATGTCAACAGGAGTTGAGGCTGGGGAGCAGCTTTGGGCTGTGGGGGATCTCTGGATTTGAAGGTAGGGGATGGCGATGGGCTACCCATAATGCTCAGGGTGTCGAGGCTGAGAGTGGCTGAGCTGAATCTGGTCATTACCGTGTTCTCCACAGTTTGAGAGCTACCTTGTGCAGACCAGCAAGACACAGATTGTTCTCAGCTCCCCTTGTCTCTGGATCCTGACTTCTTTTCCCCAAGCTGTGCAGCTGATGAACTGTGTCTCCTCCCAAGCATAGCACAGGGAGGATGTAGGGAGAGGGATCCATTCCCTGATGCCCCATAACCCCTTCCATATAATCCCAATATCCAGGCCTGGTGTCCCTATCCCTGGATCAACCTTCCTTTTCTGGGAATGGAAGGGTTACAGTCTTTCCCTCCCAGATCTCTCCTGTGACTTACTCACTCCAAATAGATGTCTTGCTCTATGAGTTATTGTTCTCACATCCTTTCTTTGAAGTTGCTCTAAGATACTACAAATTATTAAGAAAACATGGAGGCTGGGTGCAGTGGCTCCTGCCTGTAATCCCAGAACTTTGGGAGGGTGAGGCGGGTTGATCACCTGAGGTCAGGAATTCAAGACCAGCCTGGCTAACATGGAAAAACCTCTTCCCTACCAAATACAAAAATTAACTGGGCATGGGGGCGGGTGCTTGTAATCCCAACTACTTGGGAGGCTGAGGCAACAGAAGAGCTTGAACCCGGGAGGTGGAGGTTATAGTGAGCCGAGATGACACCATTGCACTCCAGCCTGGGCAACAAGAACAAAACTCTGTCTTAAAGAGAAAGAGGCGGGGGGTTGGGGGGGAACACGGAGGTTAGGTTCTCTTTTTGGATTTTAAGGATTTGCTGTGCTGAGGCAGGGGCAGGTGGGGAGAAAAAGGAGGAAGAGGGGCAGGTTCTGAGTGGTGTGCAGCCTCACTCTGTGCTCAATAAAGCTTGTGCTGAGGTCATTTCTTGACTATTTGTCTAGATCCCTCCTTGTACTGTGATTTGTGCCTGGTCTTTATGGGCAGGTGCTGCTCCAGGTCGGAGGCCTCACACATCTCCAAGCTGAGCCTTTCTCCAGGTCCATGGAGGTCAAGGGCTGAGAATGGCAGCTCTCCATGCTGCCCTCAGCTCCACTTTGTGTGTGTCTGTATTTTTACATGTTGACCTCATCCCTCGCATCAGAGACTTACAGGAATAGTATCCTGTAGGAGAGCCGTTATCACCCTGCTCTGGCCAGGCTCTGTCTCTCACTCTTGGGTCATGTTTTCTGTTTCCTGTCCTCTAAAGACTCAGGGCAGCCTCTGCACTTGGGGCTTCTCAGACACCCCAAATTGATTGTTTCTACCTTTGCCTTCCTTCCTGCTGTTTCTAGCATACTCTTATTTTTCCCTTTTATTGTAGTAAGTCAATTTTTCGAATTAACATCATGACTAGATGTGTTACTGCAATGTCTTAAATACATTCTTGTCACTTCTTTTGTGGGATCACCGGGTAGTCAGTCAAGGACCTGGCAGGAAAGAGATTTTTTTTTTTTTGAGACAAAGCTTCCCTCTTGTTGCCTAGGCTGGAGTGCAATGGCCTGATATTGGCTACCTGCAGTGTCTGCCTCCGGGGTTCAAGTGATTCTCCTGCCTCAGCCTCCTGAGTAGCTAGGATTATAGGCATGTGCCACCACACCTGGCTAATTTTGTATTTTCAGCAGAGACAGGATTTCTCTATGTTGGTCAAGCTGGTCTCAAACTCTTGACCTCAGGAGATCTGCCCACCTCGGCCTCCCAAAGTGCTGGGATTACAGGCATGAGCCACCATGCCCAGCCTGAGATGGTACCTTTTACACAGGTGCCAGCAGGGCTACAAAAGCCACAAGGGGCACTGAAGCTCCCTGGGATGATCCCTGGCAGGAGGAAACTGTTTTTATCTCTGAGCTTGAAAGAGCAAGGAAAGCAGCAATTTCCAGAACTCAGGGAAATCTGTAGCTTTCACTAGGGGCAGTCCCACATGCCTGTGGCTATAAGTAGAGGATGGCAATGATTACAGAAACACAGAGCTGCCCAGAGGAATTTAAGGAAATGAAAACCATGAATCACTTCTCCTTCCACACTCCCATTTCCTGCAGGTGCCTGTTATTATCCAAACCCAAGCAGAAGCCAGATGGTGAAGGAGCACAGGCCATGCCTGTCGTGGTCGCCTCCTAGTGCAGGGGGCAGGGTGGAGGAGGGTGAACAGTGGCTCTGTGGGGAGAGGGAAGCAGAGAATAATGCACCCACCTGCTTACAGTGTTCATATCCCTCAGGAAATTCACTTAAATATCCTAGAGTTTGCCCTAATCCAAAGACATGGCTTCAAAAAAAATTACATGTTATTTATTCTCTCAGCCTCCCTTGTATGTAGCCACACATGCTGAATCATTGTTAGAAGTGAAATACAAGATTTAATAAAGCCACCACCTCAATAATATCCAACAAATTATTATGCAATGCTTGTAATCCCAGCTACTCAGGAGGCTGAGTCAGGAGAATCACTTGAACTTGGGAGGTGGAGGTTTCAGTGAGCCGAGATTGCACCACTGCATCCCACCCTGAGTGACAGAGCAAGACTCCATCTCAAAATAATACTAATAACAATGATGGGAGCTGTACACATTAGGCCTTCAGGTGGACAGTAACCATTAGTAAGGCACTTAGTGGTACCATCAATGGCCAGGGAACAGACTGTATACTGATGCCACGTCCTTCAGCTACATAGAACTTTAGTGTGCATTTCTTTTTAAAATCATAGCTTTAGGCCACTAACTTAACAAGTTCTCCAAACAAAATTCTTTTTTTTTTTAAGATGGAGTCTCACTCTGTCACCCAGGCTGGAGTACAATGGCTCCATCTCAGCTCACTGCAACCTCTGTCTCCCAGGTTCAAATGATTCTCCTGCCTCAGCCTCCCAATTAGCTGGGATTACAGGTGTGCACCACTATGCCCGACTAATTTTTGTATTTTTAGTAGAGACAGGGTTTCACCATATTGGCTAGGCTGGTCTCAAACTCTTGATCTGGTGATCCACCTGCCTTGGCCTCCCAAAGTACTGGGATTACAGGCGTGAACCACCATGCCTGGCCCATTTATTCTTTACAATAAGATTTGGGTAAGGAGAAAAGAGTATTAAATAATGGTGATTACAGATTATTTATGACTTTTAGCCAGACCTAGGAATGGAATTATACCTAAGAATCCTATTGAATGTGGAAATGATTTCAGCACCACTGCCATCAATGATGCTGAAGAGGCTGAGGCAGGAGGATCGCTTGAACCAGGGAGACAGAGGTTGCAGTGAGCCAAGATTGTCCCACTGCACTCCAGCCTGGGCAACAGAGTGAGACTCCCACTCAAAAAAAAAAAGAAAAAAAAAAAGGATAGCCATAGCAGCACTTACAAAACAAGCATTCATAAAAGGCATTGTGCATTGTCAACTGATAGTGTGAGAAGGGCAGCCCCAGCTGATTGTGGGCTCTGCATCACAAAATGCTTTTGCTCTCAACCACCTGCCCCACTTAGTACCACACGGCACAGAACACTTGAGGAGAGACCAACATTAACAGTTCCACTCCTCACCTTCAAGCCGGTGCTATGTGTCAACAACCAATCAAGTCTGGTGTCACCCTCCTTGGCAGCATCTGGAGCACTCTCTGGTGTCTAGAGGAGGCTGGTGTAGTTGACTCACTTATTTTAAAAGTCCAAGTGGCCAGGCACAGTGGCTCACACCTGAAATCAGAGCAATTTGGGAGGCTGAGGTGGATGGATTACCTGAGGTCAGGAATTCAAGACCAGCCAGACCAACATGATGAAATCCCATCTCTATTAAAAATAAAAAATTAGCTGGGTGTGGTGGTAGGTGCCTATAATCCCAGCTGCTGGGCAGGCTGAGGCAGGAGACTCCCTTGAACCTGGGATGCAGAAGTTGCAGTGAGCCAAGATCTCATCATTGCACTACAGCCTGGGCAACAAACATGAAACTCCATATCAAAAAATAAAAAGAAAAAAAGAAAAGAAAAGTCTAGGCAGTCAATGAAAACCACTTCTCCTTGCCCGATGTCATCCACAGAAATATTTCTACTCCAGAAGAGATGCAATCTTTCATTTACATGTCTGTAAAAGCTAACGCACGCCTCTGCTGCAGTAGACAGAACAGAGTTGAGCAGCCCCTTCCACACAACTGTCCTCGGTGGAGAATGCTGGTGTGGCCACAGTGTTCCCTGTCCTCTGCTGTGCATTTTAGTGCTCTGTGCACAGGGGTGAGGACCTCAAAGGGGAGAGGAGAAATACTATTTTGTTCAGACGATGTGGCTCTCTTTGGGCTTTGTCCAGCAAATCCAAGCTGTGTCTATGGGTCTGTATGCTGTGTGCATCTTCAGCAGGAATCCCTGTGAAGTGCTTCAGTTCTGAGCTTCCAGTCTCCCTTATAACCGTGGCAAATGGAACCATCCACTTGACACAGTTCTCTCTGTCACACCACTGATGCTCTTAAACCTTTTGCGTCAATTCAAGTGAAGAGAAATACAAGGCAGAAGCAGCGAGTACATCCTAAGAAAATTCTAAGCAGTCAACACCCAGCACACAGAGATCTAAAAGCCCTGCAATCTGTAAACATTTGCTGGGGAGGCTGTGGTAATAGCACTTTGTATGAGTCATTTAGAAATGCCACCTGCATGTATACATTCAGCCAGGACACAATGGCCAGGGGACTTAAACATCACTCAGGGGCCTTTATACTTATTCATTCCACAGTTAGAATTTTATCTCCTGAACAAACCCCAAAGTTGCACACTGGTGCAATTTTGAAGAACAGATTTCCTCAAGTTTGGCTGCAGTCAATAAAGATAAAATTCCAATCATCTATAAAAGTGTTTTTACAACATGCTGTGCTTTCATGTGCTGACCAAAGCAATCCTGTGCCAAGTAAACTATCTCCCTGTGAAATCTTTAGACCTCACGTGCCTCCATTAGCCAATCCAGAAGAGGCCGCAGAAGAGGGTGTCACTGCATAGAGTGTGCATCCCATAAGTATGACTTTTGCTTGTTTAACATAATTTTCCAGACCTCTTCTCTGTTTGCTCAGATCTGTATAGGCAGTGGTGAGGCTCTGGATCACATGAAATGCTGAGGCTTGCCCAGCCATGGTGGCTCAAGCCTATAATCTCAGCATTTTCAGAGGCCAAGGTGGGCAGATCACCTGAGGTCAGGAGTTTGAGACTAGCCTGGCCAACATGGTGAAACCCTGTCTCTACTAAAAATACAAAATATTAGCCAGACGTGGTGGTGGGTGCCTGTAATCCCAGCTACTCGGGAGGCTGAGGCAGAAGAATCACTTGAGCCCGGGAGGTGGGAGTTGCAGTCAGCCAAGATCGTGCCATTGCACTCCAGTCTGGGCAGCAAAAGTGAAAGTCTGACTGAAAAAAAAAAAAGAAAGAAAGAAAGAAAAGAAAAAGAATAGAAAGGAAATGCTGAGGGTTATACATAGAATTTGGGTAAACCAGGCTATCCTTTTCTTTGTCAGATGTGGGGATCAAGGAGCAGGGATTTGCACAGACTGCATTACTGTCCCAAAGCTTAATGCCACACTGGCCTCTCACAGTCCTGTTAATACTGGCAAGTTGTCTACTGGATTCTGAAAAAACACACACATTTTCCTTCCTTTCTCTGGAACAAACAGAGAAATCAGTGCCACCTTCTCTTTCCTGCTCTCCCATTCCCAGTGGAGAGATTGAGACCATCCTGGCCAAATTGGTGAAACCCTATCTCTACTAAGAATACAAAAACTAACCGGGCTTGCTGATGCACGCCTATAGTCCCAACTACTCGGGAGGCTGAGGAAGGAGACTCACTTGAACCCAGGAGGCAGAGGTTGCAGTGAGCTGAAATCGTGCCACTGCATGTCAGCCAGGTCAGGCGTGGTGGCTCCTGCCTGTAATTTCAGCACTTTGAGAAGCTAAGGTGGGATGATCACTTGGCTTCAGCAATTGGAGATCAGCCTGGGTAACACAGAAAAAATAAAAACATTAGCTGGGCATGGGGGTGTGCACCTATAGTCCTAGGAAGACAGCCAAATGCCTACAGATAGAAAAGGGTCGCCGGAGAATCACCAACCATCCTGCACACTGGGATAATGGGGTGGAGCCTCCAGAAATTGACATCTTCGGCAGGCAGGGAGAAGCCTGGTCTCTTCAGCTTGTGTGTAGTGGCCTGGAATTCAATCTGTGAGGTGGGGTCCTCTTAGCATGACTCCCTCTCAATTTGCTGAGACTTTTTTTTCTTTTTTCACCCAATAAACTCTGCTCTATTCACCCCTCAATGTGTCCATGAGCCTAATCTTTCCTGGTCATGTGACAAGAATCCAGATGTAGTTGAACTAAGGAGCAAAATTCTGAGACATTAGCTATCAGGAGGCTGAGTAATGAAAATTGCTTGAGCCCAGGAATTCAAGGTTACGGTGAGCTAGGATCATGCCACTGCACTCCAGTATGAGTGACAGAGCATGATCCTGTCTTGAAATAAATAAAAAAGAAACAATAATACTGGCAAATGAAGAATCTTATAAATGTATAAGACCTACTTCCATCTGTGTGCCCATATGTGTAGGTATTTACATGAGTCATGTGCCTATGTGATGGTTCCATAATTACCAAAATATGCAGAAGGGCTCTAATAAATTGGCTAAAAGAAAAAGCAGGCCAGGAGCGATTGCTCACGCCTGTAATCCCAACACTTTGGGAGGCCGAAGCAGGTGGATCACCTGAGGTCAGGAGATGGAGACCACCCTGGCCAACATGATGAAACCCCATCTCTATTAAAAATGCAAAAAATTAGCTGGGTGTGGTGGTGGGTTCCTATAATCCAAGCTACTCTGGAGGTTGAAGCAGGAGAATCTCTTGAACACAGGAGGTGGAGGTTGTAGTGAGCCGAGATCGCGCAATTGTACTCCAGCCTGGGTAACAAGAACAAAAGTCCAACAACAATAACAACAAAAAGATGAAAAGAAAGAAAAAGCGAGTGCTTAAATCAAATATTTTATCAGAAAATAGAAATTTAACTCAAATGCCTTTTAGTTCATGTGACTTTAGTAATCTTTATTATATAAAGATAAGTTTTTTTTTTATTTTTGAAAGAAAAAGAGAGGAAAGAAAGTGAGTGAAAGAAAGAAAAAAAAGAATGTTAGAGAGAAAGAAAGAGGAAGAGAAAGAGGGAGATAGAACGGGATTCTTGTTCTATTGCCCAGGCTAGAATGCAGTCTAAAAATGGGTATTAAAAACCTCTTTTATGCCAATAATTGTGCTTAACAATGGAGACAGGAAGGAA
>CAUYLG010013802.1:0-16585 GCA_963573385.1 Cacajao melanocephalus
TTGCCATTGGTAGTCCAGCAGGGCTATGGACAGGTGGGCTGGAGAAGGTAACAAAGCATGGGCACCTGTATTGGTCAGAGAGAGAGACTGGACCCGGACTTGGCGAGCTGCCATTGGTTAGGCTCTCGGCGGGATTTTTGAATTTTGGTCTGACAGTATGATTTAGTGCTGAGTGTGGGGCTATGGGTGGAATGCAGGAGTGGGTGTGGGGAGCCTGCATGGAGAAGGCAGGCGCCAGTAGGATGTCCAGCCTCCTGAGAAGTGTTATCAGGTGCGGAGGGGGTGAGTATTGTCCATCCGGCTCCTGGCAAGGCTATCGGCCTTACAAGAACTAATATGAAAATAAACTACAAGAGGCTGGAAGAAAAATGAAAAACAAGTTTGGAGAGAAAAGAAAAAAAAAATTCAATGTTTTTAGCCAGGTGCGGTGGTACAAGCCTGTAGTTCTAGCTACTCAGGAGGCTGAGGCAGGAATCTCCTCCTGGGACCCTCCTCCAGCCTGGGCAGCATAAAGAGACTGCCTCTTAGAAACAAAACAAAACAAAAAAACTTTTAAAAAAAAGTGTGGAATAAAGTAAGCAACTTTTTATAAATATCATCATTACTTAGCATTTTTTAAAAATTTCATTTGATATAATAATTTGAGGAATGGTCTAAAAGACTGATAGTCTAAAAGAGTGAAAGGTCTAAAAGACTAAAAAACTGAGAGTGAATGTACATGGGATGACTGCAAAAATCAAAGATGTAGACCGGGCGTGGTTGCTCAGGCCTGTAATCTCAGCACTTTGGGAGGCTGAGGCGGGCGGATCACCAGGTCAAGAGATCGAGACCATCCTGGCCAATATGGTGAAACTCTGTCTCTACTAAAAACAGAAAAATTAGCTGGGTGTGGTGGTGAGCACCTTTAGTCCCAGCTACCCGGGAGACTGAGGCAGGAGAATTGCTTGAACCTGGGCAGCGGAGGTTGCAGCGAGCCGAGATTGCACCATTGCACTCCAGCCTGGGGAACAAACTAAGACTGTCTCAAAAAAAAAAAATTAATGATGTAATCTACTTGTTTATTCAGTCCCTATGATTACAGAAATATAGATATAGATATATATATATAGATAGATATAGATATAGATATATAATGTGCATTTCTCATACTGCCAAATTCATCATGAGTATTTTTGAAAAAACTATTTTTTAAAACAGTAAGTTATTTAATAAATTAGCACCCCCCCCACCACACACACACATCTAAAAAGTAATGACAAGGACTGGTCACTGATGAAATCATTAGCCCTACCACATTACTATTCAGGTCTATAATTCATTCTTTAGTATTAGAGTCCATAGGGGCCTGGATTGCTTGCTCACACTGAAAATAGGGAACAGCAGGGATCCCTGGTAGGAGAATCTCACTTCCCCATTCTTTCATAAGCTTCCTCCAGCTTCTAAGTGCTCTGATTATTTTTTTGTTTCTGTGTGGCAAACCTACTACTTTAAGGTGTTTCTCCCACCCTGCTCCTCCCATACCTCTACAATAGATGCAAAGGTCAGCAACCCCCTCAGGAATAGTAGCATTTTCAGCAAGGGCTGTGGTGAGGTAGTCATGGGACTCCCATTACTGTTAAAAGGAGTTACAGGCTATTTCACTGAAAATTGTAACCCAGAGTTCTTCTGATGCCAAAAACTGTATTTTCATATAACCTATACTATGTACAGAGCCAATATAGCATAGGTTATAAGATTACAAAGGAAGTTTAGAGAATGACATATCAACAGCAAAAAATATAACTGGGCATACAGATGATGAGAAATGCACATTGGCATTATTAACATTACAAAGCATTTTGTACAGGTCGCTAAGTGCAGAGATATGGAGTTAACCAGATCTCAAAATTTTGAAGAAGCATGTCTTGTGGGGTGACAGTGAGGACAGGGGATAGTCAATATTACCGTACACATAAGATAAAACATTTCAGCAGTTTTCCTATAATGACTACCTGAGAAACAAAAAGGAAATTAGTTCAGTGAAGTATTAGATTATATAAATATTACAACTCCGTGGAGGCAGTGTATTCCCATGGCCACCCTAAAATAATGCCTGCCACATAGTATGCACATTCAACTCAAATATTTGTTGAAAGAACAGATACATTATTCCTCACAATGTGGCTTAAGTTTCTTCTTATGAAAAACAAGTTCATGACCAGTCTGGGAAACATAGTGAAACCCCATCTATACAAATTGAGTTCTGTCTTTAAGTGCTGTTTTTGAGGATTAAACACAACCAAGCAGAACTGTATAGTGTAATACTGTGCAGTGATAATACGGGGGGAAAATGAAATGGGGTAAGGGGTACATGGGGACTCTCTAAAGTATCTTTGCAGCTTTTCTGTAACTCTAAACTTAGTCCAAAATTTAAAAGTTAATTTTTTTAAAAAATTAAGCCAGCCAGTCATGGTGGTTCATGCCTATAATCTCAGAATTTGGGAGGCTGAGGCAGATGGATTGCTTGAGCTCAGGGGTTTGAGACTGGCCTGGGCAACATGGCAAAACCCCATCTCTACAAAAAATACAAATATTAGCCCAGTGTGGCAGTACATGCCTGTAGTCCCAGCTACTCAGAAGGCTAAGGTCAGGGGATTGCTTGAGCCCAGGAGGTCAAGGCTGCAGTGAGCCGAGATTGTGTCACTCCACTCCAGTATGGGTAACAGAGCAAAATCTTGTCTCAAAAACGTTAAGCAAAGCACTCAAACCAGCATCTGATATGGCCAGTATGATCAACAAATATTTTCTCACTTTCCTCTGAACACTACCCAACAGCAGAAACTGCTTAAGAAACCATTTAATGTTCGTGCTCTTTTAATTTTGCTTTAAAATTCTTGTGAACTTAGACCAATTAAGTACATTTGAGAGTAAAATAAAACTAAGTCACAAATACTTTCAAGGGTCATAATTTGAACTCTCTGTCCCATTTATTTAAGGAAAGCAAAGAAACAAATGGAACACTGAATATTTCCAACCAAAAACTAAGTAGAAACCTAGAAATATTACTCAGAACCCCTATTCTAGTTTTATTTATAAATGTAACTAGAAAGGAGTCTGGGCTATGAAATTCTTCTAATTACATTTTACTTGTCTTTTCCAGTATCCTCTCCTTGCCAAAATTCCCAATTTTAAACAAGAAGGATATAACACTGAGGTTATCTCATATCTATGGTGTCCATAAATATGATTTATGAATAATAGGGAAGAAACTAGAAATGAGAAATAGATTGCCTCAATGAACAGTTTAGATTGAAAAACACTGGATCTACAATATCAGACATTGTGCATTTTGTCTTTCTAACAACAAATTCTAGATTGTATTCTGAAGAAAAATAAGTATGTAAACATCCTGTGCCAAAATATTATTTAGCTTAGAAATAAGTTAAATTCCCTTCAGAAAGAAGCAGGTTTCTTGGCATGACTTGGAAGTTAGTGAGAGGAAGCCATTCCCTTATTAATACATATATGACAATAGAAATAATGTGGAGCTCCAAAAATAGTAACTACTATTACCACAGTGTGAAAATAAATTACGATTTTTTTTTGCTCTGTTACTCAATCTGGTTAATTATCTATGCAAAGCAGTTATTCTTGGCAACTCTAAAGCCAAAACTGTAATTTAAACATTGCTGGGAATGGAGGAAAGAGATTTCTAGTAATGGAAAAGAGTTTTGCTAAATTCTAATACGTATGCTAGACTTTACTGACTCAAAAGACTAGATCCAACAACCACCAACACTAAATTCTCTGGTTTCAAAGCTAATTAGGTAACTTACTTTTCTGTTAATCAGTCAACCTACCTAATATGAGGCATACTGGCTTTGATCTATAACAATGATGGCATTCAAACTGAGGAATAGGGACAAGGAAAAGAAATTCAGTAAGTATTCAATATGAAGCTTCTACGAGCATCACCATATTTGGAAGATTTACTTAAGCAATGAAATGCAACCAACAATTTATAACACAATTGTATTATTATAAACCATGACAATGCAGGGATAGTCAAACTAGATTTTTTTAAAGATCCAATTATATGCTCTCTATAGGAGATATATTTTAAATAGATTGAAAGTAAAAGAATGAAAAATGATATATTATTCACACAGCTACCAAAAGAAATCTGTAGTGACTATATTAATACCAGACAAAACAGATTTTAAAACAAAAAAATTTTACTAGAGATGAAGAGGAACATTTTATAATAGTAAAAAAGTAAATATGACTGGGTGTAGTGGCGCGCGCCTGCAATCTGAGCACTCTGGGAGGCTGAGGAGGGTGGATCATCTGAGATCGGGAGTTTGAGACCAGCCTGATGAACATGGAGAAACCTCATCTGTCCTAAAAATACAAAATTAGCTGGGCATGGTGTCACATGTCTGTAATCTCAGCCACTTGGAAGGCTAAGACAGGAGAGTCACTTGAATCTAGGAGGCGGAAGTTGCCATGAGCTGTATCACGCCATTGCACTCCAGCCTGGGCAACAAGAGTGAAACTCCGTCTCAAAAATAAAAAAAAAGTAAATCCATTAGGAAGATTTAACAATTTAAAACATATATGCTCTTAACAACAGAGCCACAAAATGTGTGAAGAAAAAAACTGACAAAATGGAAGGGAAACATAGATAATTTAAAAATAACAGTTGGAGAGTTCCATATCCCACTTTCAGTAAGGGAAAGAACAGCTAGGAAGAAGATCAACAAGGAAACAGAACACTTGAACAACACTATCAATCAACTGGAACTAATAGATATCTACACAACACTCTAGCCAACAGCAGCATACACATTCTTCTTAAGTGCACATGAAACATTCTCCAGAATAGGACATGTATCAGGATATAAATTAAGTCTCAATAAATTTAAAACGACTGAAGTCATACAGAGTAAACTGAAATTAGGAACACGTAACAGAAGCAAACTTGGGAAATCCACAAATATATGCAAAATAACAACTTACTCTTAGGCAATTAATTAAAGATAAAATAACAAAAGAAATTAGAAAATACCTTAAGATAAATGAAAACATAGCAAAATTTATGGGATATAGCTAACACAGTACTAAGTATATAGCTATGAAGCCTATATTAAATAAGAAAAAAGATCTCAAATCAACAAGTCAAACTTCTTCATTAAGACTCTAGAAAAAAGAAGAGGAAACCAAATCTAACACAAGCATTAAAAAGTGAAATAACAAAGATAAAAAATTAATCAAATTAATGGAAATACAAAAAAACAGAGAAAATTAACAAAATCAAAAGTTGCTTGTTTAAAAGGAGCAACAAAATTGGCAATACTTTAGCTAGACTGACCAGGTTAAAAAAACACCAACAAAACAAAACAGGAGACCAGGCTCGGTGGCTCATGCCTGTAATCCCAGCACTTTGGAAGGCTGAAGCAGGTGGATTGCCTGAGCTCCTGAGTTTGAGACCAGTCAGGGCAACATGGCAAAATCCTGTCTCTATAAAAAACACAAAAAATTAGCCGGCACGGTGGTGTAAGCCTGTGGTCCCAGCGACTTGGGAGGTTGACATGGGAGGATCACTTGAGCCTGGGGGGTGGAGGTTGCACTGAGCCATGATTGTGCCATTATACTCCAGCCTGGGCAACAGAGTGAGAGCCCATCTCAAAAACAAAACAAACAAAACAAAACCCACCACACCACTACAACAACAAAAAACGAAAATGACAGGAGACTTAAGTTACTAAAATCAGGAATGAAAGACAAAGCATCACTACTAATCATACAGAAATAGAAAGGATTAGAAGGAAATACTATGAAAAATTATATACCAACTAATTAGATAATCTGGATGAAATGAAAAAATCCCTAGAAAGACAAAAATTATTTCTTCCTGAAACTGGCTCAAGAAAAAAAATAAAACATCAAATAGCTATGTGTAACAAGAAACTTAATTAGTAACTTAAAATCTTCCTACAAGCTCAGGTTCAGATGACTTAACTAGGAGATTCTACCACATATTTGAAAAAAAAAAAAAGTAATACTAAGTCTTCACAAACTCTTCCAAAATTCATGAGCAGAGAACATTTCCCAACTAATTTTAAGACGCCAGTATTACCAGGGTAACAACATCAGACAAAGACAACACAAAAAAGAAACAATATACTAATATCTCTTATTAATATAGATGCAAAAATCCTCTACAAATACTAGAAAGTCTAATCCAGAAGCACACAAAAAGGATTATACATGATGACCAAGTGAGATAAATCCCAGGAATATAGAAACGGCTCAACATCTGAAAATCAATTCATGTAATATACCATTCTTAATAGAATAAAGGGCAAATGCCACATGATCATCTAAATAGAAACAGAAAAAGCATCTGTCAAAATCCAGCACACTTTCATGATAAAATACATTCCACAAACTAGTAGTAGAGAACTTAATCTGAAAAGGAGACTCAGAAAAATATACAGCTAACATTTTACATACTGGTGAAAGATTGAATGTGTTCCCCCTAAGAAAAATAAAAAAGGCATGGAAGACAACTCTTACCATTCGCGTTTAATACTGTACCAGAACTGTAGCCAGGGAAATTACTCAAGAAAATGAAATAATATACATCTAGGTTGGAGGCAAAAATATGAAACTATCTTTATATGCAGATGATATGATCTTATTGTGTATTAAAAAAATCCTAAAGAATACATTAAAAACCTATTAGATTTAATAAGCCAGTTCAGTAAGGTTGCATTATACAAGATCAATATACAAAAATCTATTGTATTTCTATAAACTTGAAATGAACAGTCCAAAAATGAAATTAATTGTACTGTGATTCCATTTACAATATCAACCAAAAGAATAAAATGCTTTGGAATAAATTTAACAAAAGATTTTAAAACTTACACAATGAAAACTACAGGCCAGGCATGGTGGCTCAGGACTGTAAATCTGAGTGCTTTGGGAGGCCAAGGTGGGAGGATCGCTTGAGTCCAGGAGTTTAAGACCAGCCTGGGCAACATAGTGGGATCCTATCTCTACAAATTTTTTTCTTTTAATTAGCTGAGTGTGGTGGCATGGGCCTGTAGTCCCACCTATTTGAGAGGGTGAAGTGGGAGAATCACTGGAGCCTAGGAGTTCGAGGCCCCAGTGAACTGTGATCGTGCCACTGAACTCCAGTCTAGGTGACAGAGTAAGACCCTACCTGAAAAATAAAAACAAAAACACCGGAAAACTATAAAATACTCTTAAAAAAACAAAGATAACCTAAATAAATGAAAAGGCATCTCATGTTTGTAGATTAGATCACTTACTGTTAAGATGAAAATGCTCTTCAAATTGATCTACAAGTTTAACTCAATCTGTATCAAAATCCCAGCTGCCTTTTCCCCAGAAATTTAGCAACTTATCCTAAAATTCATATGGAAATGAAAACAATCCAGAAAAGCCAAAACTAACCTGAGAAAGAACAAAATCGAAGGATTCACACCTTCTCATTTCAAAACTTACTACAAGGATACAGTAATAAAGAAAAAGTGGTATTAGTATAAAGACAGACATATAGATCGAGTGAATAGAACTGAGAGTCTGTAAATAATCCTTTACATTTATGGTCAATTGAGATATATATATATATATATATATATTTATATATATATATATCTTTTAAAGAAAGTTCCAAGATAATTCAATGGGGGAGGGGGGAAACAGTCTTCAACAAATAGCACTGGAGCAACTGGATATCTACTTGCAGAAGAATGAAATTAGACTCCTTCCTCACACCACACACAAAAATTAACTCCAAATAGATTGTAGACCTAAATATAAGGAACTACAACTATAAAACTCTTAGTAGAAAATATAAGTGTAAAATTTGTGACCTTTGGTTGGGCAATGGTTTCTTAGCTGTGAGACTAAAAGCACACAGTATAAAGAAATGAATAGATATTTTGGGATTCATCAAAATTAAAAACCTTTATGTCTCAAAGGATACTATCCAGTAAATGAAGACAGCCTCACAGATGGAGAAAAAATATTTGCAAATATCTGATAAGAAATTTGTATATAGAATATATAAAGAACTGCTACAACTCAATGCGTTTTTTTTAAAACTGAATTTTTGGCCAGGCACGGTGGCTCATACCTGTAATCCCAGCACTTTGTGAGGCTGAAGCTGGTGGATCACTTGAGGCCAGGAGTTCGAGACAAGCCTGGTCAACATGATAAAACCCCATCTCTACTAAAAAATACAAAAATTAGCCCGGCATGGTGGTGGGTGTCTGTAATCCCAGCTACTCGGGAGGCTGAGGCAGGTCATTTGGACCAATGAGACGAAAGTTGTCGTAAGCTGAGAGTGTGTCACTATACTCCAGCCTGGGTGACAGAACAAAACTCTGTCTCAAAAAAGAAGAAGAAGAAGAAAAAGAAACAACAACTACAACAAATCCTGAATTTTAAAAAAGTGATTTAAATAGACATTTCTTTAAAGAGGATATACATATGCCCAACACACACATTAAAAAAAAATGTTTAGGCTGGGTATGGTGGCTCACGCCTGTAATCCCAGCACTTTGGGAGGCCGAGGCGGGCGGATCTTCTGAGGTCAAGCATTCGAGACCAGCCTGGTGAAGAAGGCGAAACCCTGTCTCTACTAAAAATACAAAAATTAGCTGGGTGTGGTGCAAGTGCCTGTAATCCCAGCTACTCAGGAGGCTGACACAAAAGAATTGCTTGAACCCAAGATGCAGAGGTTGCAATGAGCCGAGATCGTGCCACTGCACTCCAGCCAGGGAAACAGACTGAGATTCCCAGCTGGAGTGCAGTTTAAAAAAAAAAACAAAAAACTCAACGTTCTTAGTTATCAGGAAAAATCAAAATCACCATGATATACTACTTCATGCTCATTAGTATGGCCTATAGTTTTTTTAAAAAAGGAAAAAGAAGTGTTGTCAAGGATGTGGGATAATTGGAACACTTATACATTGCTGGTGAGGATGTAAAATGCTACATGCTTTGGAAAAATGTCTGGCAGTTCTTCAAGAAGTTAAACATAAAGTTACCACATAATCTGGCAATTCCACTCCTACGTCTGTACCTAAGAGAAAAAAAAAATACATGTACACAAAAACTTTCCGATGAATTTCACAGTAGCATTATTCATAACAGCCAAAAGGTAGAAACCATTCAAATGTACTGAATGGATAAATAAAATGTAATATATCCATAAAATGAAATATTATACAGCAATTAAAAGGAAGTACTAACAAATGCTGCCACATGGATGAATCTTGAAAACATTATGCTAAGTGAAATGAGCCAGCCACAAAGACCACATGTTGTATGATTCTATTTATATGAAATGCCCAGAATAGACAAATCTATAAAAATAAAAAGTAGATTACTAGTTGCCTAGGGGTGGGGTGGGGTGACAGGGGAATGACTGCTAATGGGTATGGATGGTGGGGCTTCTTTCTGTGATGATGAAAGTGTTCTAAAGTGGATTCTGGTGATGGCTGGACAATTCTGGGAATATATTAAAAACCACTGAATTGTACTTCTTAAAATTTTTTTGAGACAAAGTCTTGCTCCGTTGCCCAGGCTGAAGTATAGTAGTGTGATCTAGGCTCACCGTAGCCTTGACTACCTTGGCTCAAGAGATCCTCCCACCTCAGCCTCCTAAGTAGCTGACACTACAGGCGCACACCAACACACCTGGCTAATTTTTGTATTTTTTGTAGAGATGGGGTTTTGCCATGTTGCCCAGGCTGGTCTCAAACTCCTGGGCTCAAGTGATCTGCCCACCACAGCTGCCCAAAGCGCTGGGATTACAGGTGTGGGCCACTGCACCCAGCCATGAGTTGTGCACTTTAAATGAATGAATTGTATGATATAGGAATTTTATTTCAATAAAGCCCTTAAAACAACAATAACAACGAGATGAGGCAAGAGGCAGAGCCAACACCCAAAGGGACCAATTAGAAATGGTCACTTCAGTTACAAATGTAACTGAAAAGTTATATTTCTAAAACAATGGAAAGCTACCAAAGACTTAACCTGTGAAGGACATGATCAGACAGTTTTGCTTAAAATAAAGACTACTGTAATATCAATGTGGATAACAGATTAGGGGGAAATCATGCGAATGGAGAAAGGAAGGCCATTAGGAAATTGCTGAGGTAATCCCAGGATGCCTGAACTAAAGCACTAACAGATGTTATGGAAAAGATAGGACAAACTTGGAAGATATTAAGAGTCAAGAATTAATGGGATTCAGCAAATAGTGAAGGAAAAAAGAAGGTGAAAGGGAGGAGTCATGGACCCTATTTCTGAGGACTCCACTCAGCATCACCTTCTCCTAAACTTTTCTTGAATCCATAATTTGAGTTTAGTGTACTTTATTGTGTTACAAATATACACAGTCATACCTTTATCATATTTACTACATTCTAATGTAGTGTAATTGTCTGTTTATGTGTCTGTCTCCCCCATCAGTATCTGTGATTGAGGGTAAGGATTTATCTCACAATTCTTTGTAGCGCTGTAACCCTTTGCCTGGCAAAGAAGGTGCCACAAACCAGGATAGAGAATACAAGGGAAACAGGTTAGTTTTGGAAAAAGGGATATGCTGAGGAAAAGAGAATGACGTCAGTTTTTCATATATGCCTACAATACACCCAAACACAAACTTGTCAGATGAAAAGTTGGTTCTATGAAGTTGGAGATCAAAAGTGAATTTCAGAATAGAGTTAGTAAGCATCATGATATAGAAGGAACAGGCAGTAACTAAAACCTTGTGTATATGGACCAGATTGCTTACAAGGAGCATAAGATAGAAGTGAAGCCAGATGAAGACAAAATTCTGGAAAACTCCTACATATAAGAGATGGGCAAAGTAACTGGAACTTATGGAAGGATTCGGAGGACTGCAGAGGAAGAAAGAAAAATCAGAGGAATAACATCAAGGAAGTTAAAGAAGGGCAAAAAGGTGTATTCTGGATTTGGCAAAAGTCACGTGATTTTTGCAAAAGCAATTTCAGTGGATAAAGGCTGGGGGATGGGGGAATCTAACCTATAGCTGATAAGAGCCAACCAGAGATGAGGAAGTAAAAATAGTGAAAGTTATGAGGCTTGTAGTGAGAATTAAGAAGCCTGACTTTTAGGTGAAGGAGAATGCTGGGGATCATAACCAGACAGTGGCAGAGAGTCAAAGACAAATTTGTATTATTTTGTTTTTATTTTTTAACTGAGAAGTCTCAATCAAGCATATATCCTGAGGAGAATAAGTCGATACAGAGGCTAACAGGGAAAACTGATAAACAGATAATGCTGGTCACTGAGAAGACAGAAGGGAATGAAAGCATAGCTTTAACAGGTGACAAGAAAAGAAGGATAGTTACAGGTACTGTTTCTAAATATTGAGGAGTGACAAGGGTGCCTAGCAGGAGAAAAGGGAGTTCCCTCCAGATTGCCTCTACTTTTGTAAAAGCTAACAGGAAAATAGTAAGAAAGAAGCACTGGAGGCTGGGCGTGGTGGTGCATACCTGTATTCCTGGCATTTTGGGAGGCTGAGGCAGGTGGAATGCTTGAACCCAGGAGTTTGGTATCAGTCCAGGCAATATGGTGAAACATTATCTCTTAAAAAAAATAGCCAGGCGTTGTGGCATATACCTGTAGTCCCAGATACTTGAGAGGCTAAGGGTGGGAAAATCACCTGAGTCAGGAAGGTCGAGGCAGTAGTGAGCCATGATCAAGCCACTGCACTCCAGCCTGGGTGACAAAGTGAGACCTTTTCTCAAAAAAAAAAAAAAAAAAAAGAACGCAAGAAAGAAAGAAGTCCTGGAGATAGTGAAAAAGGTTTAAATAACTGTCACATAGTATTAGGGGTCCAAATGAAGTTGAAATCTAAAAGTATAAACAAAGTAGCAGTCTTCAAGATAATATAATTTTTCTCTCCAGCAATGGGGGATAAAAAAGTTAATCAAAATGTTAGTGAAAAAGAAAGAACTAAATTACACATATGCAAAAATTCATTGAGTTATATTCTTGAGATGTTTGCCAGTTTATATCATAAAATAAATTTTAATTTTATAAAGAACTTTATTATATGTCTCATTTCCATTACTCAACCTTACACCTCCCAAATCAAAAGGCAAAAAAAACAAAACTCCTCTAGAACAACTTCTATTTAAAAAACAGGTTTTAAAAAAGTCACAAAAAGACTAAAACTGAAGGCAAATCAACAAAAACCTAGGAAAAGACCCTCTCTCCCCACAAATGCATGTTTTTACTCTAGAGTAAATTACAGACCACCAACTATAGCCTGACTTGGATATCAAGCACCAGTTCCCACATGAAAATTGTTATTGTTGGCTTTAGAGCTTTAATCTAAAGAGAACACAAATTCTGCTCATGTTTGAATAACCCTTGCCAACAAATTGATCCCATAGCACCAGGGCTGCAGAAAGTACTTTTAAAGATTGAAGAGACACATAAAGGGGAAAAACTCAGTAAATGTATTTCCTCCTACTCAGAACCTAAGCTACAGATCCCTTTAAAGAGAAAAAAAGGTTTTTCTCTTTCCTCTTTTTCCAAAAGCAATCCAAAAGGGCATTAGAGAACATCTGTAATTTACATAGGCAGGAGCAATGCCAAAGAAACTCAGATTCCACAGCTGTTAACCCAAGGGACAACTCAAACTAGGCAAATCTCTAAATAAGGTCTGAAAGGCAGATGCTCTGCTAGAGGGCAGCTAACTTCCAAAACCAGGAGTTTGAAGTGGGCGCTTGAAATACTAATGTGTGCCTTTCTAGAAAGCTGCCTTTTGCCTTTATATGGGCAAACCAGAATAATTTATAATTATTTTATTAATTAAGATATACTCAAAGAAGACCAGGCATTTGCCTGGTCACCATCTACTATTAATAAATGAACATAAACAAATTTCCTTGTTATTTTAATATTTATCTTCTTCATCTACCCAATATTAACATGTTGGTTAACTATACCACCAGAAAGCAAAAGCTCCCAACTGTACAGCACCAAAAGTTATTAAACTTTCAGAAATTTTCTAATAGAATAGGTTACAGAACCAGATTCCCTGGATTCAAGTCCTGACTCTCCACTTTCTGAGCTGCCTTGGACAAATTCCTTTACAGGCCTCAGTTTTCTACTCCGTAAAATGGAGATAATCTTACCTACTCATAGGGTTGTGAGGATTAGGCAATCAATAAATATCGACACTTAGAAACACTCCAAATACACTGTAAATGCCCTTAAGGTCTTAGCATCTATTATTAAGTCTCTACCTCACCAATCTGCAGCAAGCCCATCTCTCTACTATGACTTCTAAAGTTTGCATGGCACCCAGTGCTAAATGATGTGGTTTATACACTGTGAATGCCTTATAGTCAATAAAGGGTCTCAAACTGCAGCATGTTGAATTTGTTGGCCTATTTACCAACAAAGAGCTAACAAATGTTAATGATTCATTGTAAAAATAGATACACTCAGACTTAAGATATGAAGGTTAAAGGCTCAATATACCAACTCCATTTCCTTTGACTAGTAGTCCTCTTCCACATGATATGTGAGTTTACTGTAATGACTGACTAACTGCCTTTGCGGAAACTGTCAATACTCCACATGCACAATATCTGGAAGGATTTAGCAAAACACTAGGGAATTAAAAGACACAATGAAGGGGAAATTAAGATGGAATGGAGAGAGGAATGTATTCTAAATCCATAGGAAAGAGTCTTAGTAAGCTTTCACATTTTTCTCTGTTTTTTTGTTAGACTAATATTAGAGAGTTCTGTTAGACTAGTATTAGAGAGTTCTGTCCCTTTAACTGTCAAATGGTTTTCCATCTTAAAAGTAATCTTTCTCCACCAAGGAGTCTTTTAAAAGTTATAAATAAAATACCCCAAATATTTTCTTTTTCCCACAGATGAGAATATTAGAACACTGACATTTTAATCTATTCTCTACAAGACTGAGTTGTGTCAACACAGTGCTCCCAGCTACAACACTGAAAAAAACAACTTTAATTAAAGACAGAGAAGAAACTGTATGTGGAGCCTAAGCCACTGAGATACAAGGAAGAGTTGTCACCTTGAGAGTCAGTTCTCTATGAACAAACCTCTTTGTCAGTGTCAGAAGAAAAAAAGAGACAAAGCAAAGTAGAAGTGTGATGCTATAAAGGAAAAACATGGTGGAGTCAAATGTCAGTGTTCAGACTAACAACAGTATTTATGTAGTACTTTCAGAGTCCAAACGCTACTCTTAACATCATAAAACCTCTTTGGCTATAAATACATACCTACTAACCATATATATGTTGTAGAAGATACAGCTGAAGGACAGAGAGAAAGCCATGATCACAAGGTAATGTTTAACAACAACGAACATTGCTTTTACTGGGTTTATTCCAGAATACTGGCTACGCTCCCTGCTCAAACACGAATTTGAAGGGCAAATTAACATTGTCACAAAACTATTTTCCCAAATTAAGCGTATCTCTAACTACATTCTAGCTATAGCTTGCCCTGCCCTTCTGCCAGGACATCCTGTTGTAAGAGAGGCAGTACAGCACAATGAATAGAAAACTGGGCAGACATGACCAAGTTCTAATTTCAGCTCTGCTATTTCCTAGCTTAGTAACTCTTGGGCAAGTTACTCAATATATTTAAGATTATTTTTCCTCATGTATAAAACAGGAGTACCAGGTACTACTCAAGAGTGTTATTGCCAGGCTTCAATGAGGTAATATATGTAAAACATCAAGTTCACTTCTTGCCTCATACAGTAGATGATCCACAAATAATATTCTACTTTTTGATTTTTATAATACTGACCGTTTATTGATTATGTATCATCATACCCTCTAGATCATATATTCCTTAGGACTACAACTTCTTTCACCCCTGTAAAATAGCCTATCTCAGCTTACAGGGAATGTTTATTATTAAGTATTAATATCTCCTGGTCTGCTCACCCATATACAAATTATTTTGTCACAGCACAGTATAACAGAACGCTTATCAGCAGGAGCTGACATGTCAAGATTGCTTGTGCTAACTAATTATATTTCAATCATGGCATTGATACTTAATAGTTATGTAACTTTTGGCAAGTTACTTATCTATACCTCAGTTTGTAAAATGGAAATATAATAATACTTTAGACACACGGGGCTATTATGAAGATTATATACATAAAACACATGTAAAGCTATTAGAATAATACTTGGTCCAAGTACGAGTTCAAAAGACATTTATTAATACCTGATAATATAGCTGCACAATGAATATTATTTTATGTTTATTGTATAAGTATTAAATATTTCTCAGAATTTATATGATAAAGTTGTAAGGAGAGGAAGCAGGGTAAATACTTTGGTAAATAATAATAAACATGATAGGAACAACAGGTACATGAGGGGAAAAAATGATAAATATAAGATAGAAGTGGCGGTGTGATCCAAGATGGCCCATTAGGAACAGCTCAGGATTGCAGCTCCCAGTGAAAGCGCAGAGGGTGAGTGGATGCCGCATTTCCAGACGGATTTTTATTGCCTACAGACTAGGAGATTCCCAGGCGGAGGAGCCCTACGGGTCGCCAGCGCGGCTCTTTTGGCCGGCGTGGCGGTTTTGCCGGCGCCCCGGCATGACAGTTCTCCGTACAAAATACACTAGTCTGGGTCTCCCTTCTAGCTGGCAAGTGGAGCTTCGGGAAGGCAGAATCGCCCATTCGTCCGATTAAAAAGGGGTCTGAAACAGGGAGCCAGGCCAGGAGATTCCCAGGCAAAAAAGCGCCACAAATATCAGCGCCGCTGTTTCAGCTGGCGCAGTGGGTCACAGCACGGGAAATCACACAGATCCCGGCGCCTTTTCATCAGGCGACTGGAACACCTGGGAGAGAGTCGATCGTTCAACAAAACAAAAAAGGCTCTGAGGCAGGGAGCCAGGTGATCAGGCTCAGCTGGTCCCACCCCCACAAAAAGAAAAACAGCAATTGGAAATGCTCAGTGTTGAGAATTTCACAGCAAGCACAGCTGAACCCGGGATGGTCCAGCTTTGTGGGCGAGGGGCGTCCGCCATTACCGAGGCACTCCACCACTATGGAGGCAGTCCACCATTGCTGAGGCAGCTTGCCGTTACCAAGGCAACTCGCTGTTACCAAGGCAACCCGCTGTTGCCGAGGCAACCCACCATTACAGAGAGTCCGCCATTACAGAGGCAAACCGCCACTGCCGAGGCAGTTCTAACTACACCCATATAAACAGGACTGCAAGGAAGTTCACACGGCAGCTGGGTGGAGCCCACAGCTGCCCAGCAAAGCCCAGGCAGGCAGACAGTGACTAGGCTGCCTCCTTGCTGGGCAGGAGAGCCCTGAAAAAAAAAGACAGCAGCACAGTGGAAACTCATAAATAAGGCCCTAACTCCCTGGGACAGAACACCTGGGAAATAAGAAGGGGTTTATGAGTCCTGCTGCAGCAGACTTAAACGTACCTGCCCAGCAGCTCTGAATGAACAACGGAGCTCACAGTTCAGCACTTGAGCTCCTATAAAGGACAGACTGT
>CAUYLG010013803.1:0-42704 GCA_963573385.1 Cacajao melanocephalus
GCAATCTACCCATCTGACAAAGGGCTAATAACCAGAATCTACAAAGAACTTAAATAAATTTACAAGAAAAAAACAACCTCATCAAAAACTGGGTGAAGGATATGAACAGATACTTTTCAAAAGATAAGACATTTATGCAGCCAACAAACATATGAAAAAAAGCTCATCATCACTGGTTATTAGAGAAATGCAAATCAAAACTACATTGAGATACCATCTCACACCATTTAGAATGGCAATCATTAAAAAATCAGGAGACAACAGATGCTGGAGAGGATGTGGAGAAATAGGAACGCTTTTACATTGTTGGTGGGCGTGTAAATTAGTTCAACCATTGTGGAAGACAGTGTGGTGATTTCTCAAGGGCCTAGAAATAGAAATTCCATTTGACCCAGCAATCCCATTACTGGGTATATACCCAAAGAACTATAAATTGTTTTATCATAAAGACACATGCACATGTATGTTCACTGCAGCCCTGTTTACAATAGCAAAGACCTGGAACCAACCCAAATACCCTTCAATGATAGATTGGACAAAGAAAATGTGGTGCATATGCACCATGGAATACTATGCAGCCATAAAAAACGATCAGTTTGTGTCCTTTGTAGGGACTTGGATGAATCTGGAAACCATCATTTTCAGCAAACTGACACAAGAACAGAAAACCAAACACTGCATAGGCAGGTATTGAACAGTGAGAACACATGGACACAGGGAGGGGAGCATCACACACTGGGGTCTATTTGGGGGCACTAGGGAAGAGACAGCAGAGGGTAGGGAAGTTGGGGAGGGATAACATGGGGAGAAATGCCAGAGATAGGTGATGGGGGGATGGAGGCGGCAAACCACATTGCCATGTGTGTACCTATGCAACAATCCTGCATGATCTGCACATGTACCCCAGATACTAAAGTACAATGAAAAGTATATTTGAAAAACAGTCAAAGAACGTGAACAGACACTTTTCCAAAGTAGACACACATGCAACCAATAAGCATAAGAAAAAGGCTCAATATCTGTGGTGCTTAGGGAAATACAAATCAGAGCCACAAGGAGATACTATCTCATACCAGTCAGAATGGCTTTTATGAAAAAGTCGAAAAATAACATGCTAATGCGGATGTAGAGAAAAGGGAAGACTGATAAGCTGTTGGTAGGAGTGTAAATTAATTCATCCATTGTGGAAATCATTGGTAATTTCTCAGAGAGCTAAAAGCAGAACTACCATTTGACCTAGCAATCCCATTAGTGGGCATATACCCAAGGGAAAATAAATTGCTCTACCATAAAGAGACATGCACACATTATATTCATTGCAGCAGTATTTACAATAGCAAAGACATGGAGTCAACCTAAATGTCCATCAGTGGTAGACTGGATAAAGAAAATGTGGTATACGTACACTATGGAATACCATGCAGTTATAAAAAAGAATGAGATTCTGTCCTTTGCAGGCACATGGATGCAGCTGGAGGCCATTATCCTTAGCAAACTAACTCAGGAGGAGAAAGCCAAATACCACGTGGTCTTACTTATAAGTGGCACCTAAATATAACAGATGGGTACCTAGAGAGGAGCAGTTGATACTGGGGCCTGCTTGAGGGTGGGAGGAGGGAGAGGAACAGAAACAATAACTGTGGGGTGCTAACTAGGCTTGGTACCTAGATGACAAAATAATCTGTACAGCAAACCTCCATGACACAAGTTTACCTATATCAGAATCCTGTGCATATACCCCTGAACCTAAAATAAAAGGAAAACTACTTATTGGGTACTATGCTCACTTCCTTGGTGATGGGGTCTGGACCCCAAACCTCAGCATTATGCAGTATACCTATGGAACAAACCTGCACAGGTATCCTTGTATCTAAAATAAAAGTTGAAGTTAAATAATAAAATATCTGTATATGCAATTCATTAATTTTTTCAGTGTATTCAGAGTTATACAATCATCACCGTAGTCAATTTTAGAACGTATTTATCACTCCAAAGGAATTTCCATAGTTAGTTGCAGTTACTCCTCATTTCTCACCTCTTAACCCCCTCCAGTCCTAGGAAACCACAAACCTACTTTGTATTGCTATAGATTTGCCGGTTTGAGACATTTCATATAAATGTATCATGTAAAATGTGGTTGCTTGTGACTGGCTTCTTTCACTTAGCATGGTTTCAAAGTTCATCCGTGTTGTAGCATGTATCAGTATTTCATTTCTTTTTATCGGCAAATAATATTCCATTGTATGTGTATATACACCCCATTTTGTTTATTCATTAATTGATGAATGTTTGTGTACAAACGTTGGTGTTTTTAATTCTCTTGAGCATATACCTAGTAGTGGGATTACTGGGTCATATGCTAATTCTTTGTTTAATATTTTAAGGAACTGTCAAACCATTTTCCAGAACAGCTGCACCATTTTAGAATTTCACTTGTACTGTGTAAAGACTCCAGTTTCTCCACATTTTTGCCCAGTGGTTGTTATGTCTTTTTTATTTTCGCCATCCTAATGGGTGTATGCTGGTGTCTCACTGTGATTTCAATTTGCATTTCCCTGATGGCTAATGATGCTGAGCATCTTTTTATGTGCCTGTTGGACATGTGTATATCTTCTTTGAGAAATGTCTGTTCATGTCCTTTGTCTGTTTTTAAATTGGTTCCTTTGCTTTTTTTTTTTTTTGAGACAGAGTCTTGCTCTGTCACAAGGCTAAAGTGCAGTAGCATGATCTCAGCTCAATTCAACCTCCACCTCCTGGGTTCAAGCAATTCTCTTGCCTCAGCCTCCCAAGTAGCTGGGACTACAGGCACACGCCACCACACCCAGCTAATTTTTGTATTTTTAGTAGAGACGGGGTTTCACCATGTTGGTCAGAATGGTCTCAATCTCTTGACCTTATGATCTACCTCCTTCAGCCTCCCAGAGTGCTGGGATTACAGGCATATGCCACCACACCCGGCCTCCGTTGTCGTTTTAATACCACATGATAATCTTTATATATTCTGCATACTAGATACATCTATTTCCATCGACATACCGTTTGCAAATGTTTTCTCCCATTCTGTGTGCTGTCTTTCTTAATGGTGGCCTTTGAAGTACAAACATTTATAATTTTGATGAACTTCAATTTATTTTTGTTTGCTTGTGATTTTGGTGTTTTATCTAAGAAATCATGGCTTAATCCAGAGTTTTGATATTCTTATTTTTTTTCTAAAAGTTTTATAGTTTCAACTCTTGAGTTTAGATTCACTCTATTTTGTACGGGTCCAATTCCTTTGCATGGTGGATATCCAGATAACTCAGCATCATTTGTCTAAAAGATTATTCTCTCCCCCCCCCACCGCCATTGAATTGTCTTGGCACCCTTGTTGAAACTCAGTTGACTATAAATTTGTGGGTTTATTTCTAGACTTTCATTTCTGTTCCTTTGATTATAATAACATACATTGCTATCAGAAATCTCTGTGGCAGATGGTTATTTTGGAAGTAGGCTGTGTTCTTATTAACTGGGAGCATTGTAGTAATGACAGGTTTCTGGAAGGCTGTTTACTTGAGAAAAAGTTTCAAGAAAGACATTTTAAAGCTTAATTGCCTGATTTATTTGATGTTGTTTTCTTTGCCTTTGTAGAGTTGTAAATATCAAAGTGTGTACTTAGGGCTTACTTTTTTTGTCTTCAGTCTTCTTGGCTCTCCTCCTAGCTGTCCATTTTGAATTCTTTCTTTTCTCCTTGAGAGCTCTTTTGAGCTCCCATGGAATTCAAGAGCAAGTTTAGTGAGTTGCCCATTTGCATGGCAGAGTTTGGTGTCTCAGCACTGCATGGACTTACAAGCAAAGCCCTGTTCTGATCAAATTATCCATAGTTGACCAGCTTTCTGGCACGTGGCTGGAAGGTAATGGGGCCAGCTGGCAGTCTTCTTGTGGTTTAAGTGCCATATTGGACCACACAGTACCTTTCATCCCAGGCTATTAATCTTAGAAATTCAACTTCTAATCGTAGAAGTTGGAAATTTTTTTGGTGGAGCACAAAGTGGAAAATTGATTCTTCTTGATGCTGTGCAAAGATTGACAGGAATAACTAGGGTACTGGTAATTCAATTTGTCTGCTCTTCTGGTTGGTCAGCTAGGTAGTAGTGAATCCCTATTTAGGCATCTGTCTTCTTAAATTCCTAAAATGCAGTTTGATTTAGCTTCACTATCATTTAGATGATAGTTTCAAACAGTTGCCTTGAAAATAGACTTTCCTACTGGTGCAACACAGTTGTTAAGTTCTCGTTCGAGACACATTTTAGTTGAGTATGCAACACAAAAGTTCTTCAGAGTCGTAGAACAAAATGATCGATTATCCTGTGCTTGCTGTGGTAGCCATTAATTTAACAAATATTTACATAATCTCCAGTGTATTAGGAGCTGCCTCCATCTGCATATTGGCTACTCTTGACACGGTTCTTTAGCCAAGCAGTTCTATGTAAAATCACTTACTTTTGTGATTGCCTTTGGGTCTTCTTCTAGGTTTTCCTCTCTGCGGGTTAGTAAATGACTGGACTTAGCCAAACATGCTAATGATCAGAAACTTTTATTCATCCGTTGATTCAATAAATGTTCATTGAAAGCCTCCCGTATTCCATAACTGTTATTGCTGCTGGAAATACAAAGGTGAGGACAAACAGCCTCAGGCTGTGTCCCAGGACTAGGCTTCATAGAGTGATTTTGCTTTTAACACCATAATTACATCAGAAAGTCAGGCTTACATATTAACATAACACATGCTACCTGTGAGAACACAGAATAGTCATCCGTTTATTAAAACAAAACTTAATTGCATACTATGTGCTAAAGGAATTTGGCTTGTGAAGGTAAGGGGCAGCTTCTGTGAGCAAGTGGCAGTGAAACTGAGCTCTTAAAGAGGAATCAGCTAGGCTAAGGAGTAGTGGGAAAGCCTTCCAAGTCAAGAGAGCAGCTTGTGCCAGGGGAACCAAAACAAGGCTAGGGTGGCGAGAAGCCAAGACAGGTACACCCAAGACTGCAGAGTAAGACAAGGCCAGCACTGCAGGACTCTGTAGGCTGTGTTGAAGGCTTTGCTCTCTTTCATAAGAGCAGAAGGAAGCCACTGAAATGTGTTTTTAACCAAAGCCACTTTTTACAGAGGCCATGAACTTGATCTTAATTAGAGGCAGATTAGCTCTTGTTCTGATATATTGTTTTCTAGGCAGAAAATGTTAAATTTTAGAAGTTTTGTTTATTTAGAGCAATGCTACTCCAACTTCAGTGTGCTTAAGAAATTACCAAGAGAACTTGTTAGAACAGATTTTTGGGCCCCACCCCCATAGATTCCGTAAGTCTGGATGGAGTTCAAGAATTTGAATTTCTACTAAGTTCCCAGAAGATGCTGATGCTGCCAGTTTTGTTTCTGGACCAGATTTTAAGTAGCAGTTATTAATAGAGCCATAAAATTAACTCACTTTTTTTCTTTTTATCGTTGTATTCCTTGTGTGCAGACGGCAAAGGATCATTTTTAGTTATATAAGAACCAGGAAAATAGAGAGAGAGAGAGAGAGAGAGAGAGAGAGAGAGAGAGAGAGAGAGTGTGTGTGTGTGTGTGTGTGTGTGTGTCTGTGTCTGTGTGTAGCTATATTTTATAGAAGCCACTTTAAGGCTATAAATTTTACTTATCTATGCATGTTCTAAATATATATATATGTATATATAAATACACATATACACATATATGTATATATGGTATATGACGTCCTGAGGTGATATGGTAGTAAATAGTATTCAGGAAACATTGCTCCAAAAATCAAGAAACTTAATATGAGAAAGAAATTGTGGGTAACAAAACTGGTTAAGTTTTTCGTGCCATTTTAACAGTGCCATTGAGATTTTTGAAAATTAGAGCACTACATATAGTTTGGGATTCTGAGACATATTGGGGTTTCAGCAAGAGTAATCTTATGTATTAATGGAATCAGTTTTTTATTTTTGTTTTTCTAGATCTAATTACTTGTTTGGACACTGCATCCAATTTTTTGGAACCTGAGTTCAGGTATGACTATATTTGTGATTTTTTTTTTCTTAAATGTTACTCTTCATTCATTTCTTCATTTTCATTCCGTATATGCTTAGGGTTAGTGCATATTATGTGATACATATCATTGTTCTGAGACTTCAATAAATCAGAGCTTATTTAAAGCCATTTTGTTGCATGTTTACTTACATTTTGCTTTAATCATAGCATTTAGATCTATGAAAATGAAAATATCAGTTTAATGTGCTTTGAAAGTAGAACTAGTTGCTCTTCAAAATCTGGCAAAACTGCTAATAAAAGTTGAAAAGGTATTTATCTCTTTTCAGAAAATGGCAAGAGCATGGTTTTGGCTGTTACAGAATTATCCAGTGTTGTTACTCAAGTACCATTTCTACTGCTGTTTCTTTGCTATATGCCTTTATCTCTTGCCTAGACAACTTCTAATCGATTTCCTGTTTCTGTTTCCTGGCTTTATTCTGCCATTCGCACTGCTGCCAAGTTGTTTTCAAAATACATATCTGATCATTCTTAAAAATCTTGAGAAACTCCTTGTAATGATAAAAAACAGTTGTCCAGATTCCTTAACCTGGTCTTGTAGGTCCGTCACAAGCAGTCCTCTTGCCATTTTCTCAGTCTCCTCTTATGTTCTCCATATTGAAATGACTGAGTTATTTACACTGCTCTGAGCTCACAGAGCTTCTACCATGAATCACTTGCCTCCTTTCTGTTTGGCAGATCATTCTCATCTTTGAAAACCTATCTTGCGGCTGGACATGGTGGCTCACGCCTATAATCCCAGCACTTTGGGAGGCTGGGGCAGGCGGATCATCAGGTCAGGAATTTGAGACCAGCCTGGCAAAACCCCATCTCGACTAAAAATACAAAAATTAGCCAGGCATGGTGGCACGCGCCTGTAATCCCAGCTACTCAGGAGGCTGAGGCAGGAGAATCGCTTGAACCCAGGAGGTGGAGGTTGCAGTGAGCTGAGATTGCACCACTGCACTCCAGCCTGGAGGACAGAGAGACTGTCTCAGCAAAAAAAAAAAAAAAAAACCCATCTTGCTAACTTCCTCCAAACTACCACTCCCCAAGAACCGTAATTTTCTCTTCAAGAATGATTCTGTGTGGAAAGGGTGCCCTCTTCAGCATTGGAAGGGGACCCTGGTTAGCTGGGATAACCCTGGCATCAGTGTATGGTAGACTGCCCAGCCAGAGGGTCAACTGCACTCCCTCCGCTCTCCAGCTTCATAATCTCCCACAAATTCAAGCTCCCATTATTCCTTTCCAGGGAGGCTGTACTATCACTATAGTCTACAAGCTTCTGCATTACCTGCCCATCTGTCCAGTCTGTTTTCTAACTAACCTTAACTTTGCTCTCTGCCACCTACTTGCACTGCCGTCCTCACTTGCAAACACACACCAGGCCATCCTGCCTCATGCCGTGCTCTTCCATCTGACTAGTGTGCATTTCCCACCACTTGTTCTAGTGACATCCCTTAGCTCACTGCTAAGGCTTCACTCCCAGGAACCCCACCCTGTCACCCCCATTCCTTGCCTGGGGGCAATACAGAGTCCTGCAGAAGAGCACAGACTCCAGAGCTCTTTTGCCACCTGCTGGCTGTGTGAATGTGCATACAGTTTCTTAATTTCCCTATTTCCTGAAATGAGGACAACAATAGCATCTCCTCCATAGGGTTCTTACGTGGATTACCCGAAGCATGTAGGGCGCTACCTGGCAATTCATTAAGTGTACTGAATTATTGTGTTACTTGTATTAAGTTAGATTTCTTCTGGTTATTTCAATGTGCCTTCATAGCAGAATCAAAGTCAATTGTTTGTGTAAGTATTGGTTTAATGTCTTCTACCACTGGAATGTAAACTCAGAACAGGGGCAGTATCTGTCTGACTTCTGTAAATCCAATACCTAGTACCACCCTACACTCAACAGACAGCATAACAGACATTCAAATAAATGTGTTGGGTGGATGGGTGGCTGCATGAATGAATGCATCTCTTAATACAGCTTAAATTGGATCAGTAGAGGGTTGGTAAAATTTATCCACAGAATAGAATATCATGTAGCTCTTAAATTTGATGAATAGGTCTTACAGTAGAAACACATCTGCCATTCATTATGAAAAAAATAAGGCAGGCAGTATATAATAAGAAATTGTTATAAATGTGTGAGTAAAGACATATTATATATGTATGGATAGAAGAAAGTCTGAAAGGGCTTTTTAGAACTGGTGCTCCTGGCCGGGCATAGTTGTTCACACCTGAAATCCCAGCACTTTGGGAGGCCAAGGTGGGTGGATCACCTGAGGTCAGGAGTTCGAGACCAACCTGGCCAACATGGTGAAACCCCATCTCTGCTGAAAATACAAAAATAAGCCAGGCATGGTAGCATGCACCTGCAAGCCCAGCTACTCGGGAGGCTGAGGCAGGAAAATCTCTGAAACCCAGGAGGTATAGGTTGCAGTGAGCCAAGAAGGTACCATTGCTCTCCAGCCTGGGCAACAAGAGTGAAACTCCGTGTCAAAAAAAAAAAAAGAACTGGTGGTCCTTTCAGGGTGATGATTCTTTCAGGTTAGTGAGATTATGGTATTCACCTTGAACTGAAAAATATATATGTGATATTTGGGGGGGATTGCTTTTTCCCTGTAAAATACAACATTATGTAACCTTTTGTTTGTTTTCATTTCTCAGTAAGTACTGCCCAGCTGGTTGTCTGCTTCCTTTTGCTGAGATATCTGGAACAATTCCTCATGGATATAGAGATGTAAGCCAGATATAAACTTAATTGAAAGTTGTGATATAATGTTGTTTTTTTAGAACTTCAGAGTAGTTAGAGATGTGTTAATTATATATCCTTACCTTTTACTTTTTTAAGACATTTTTTAGTAACACGTGTTTTATTCTTTTGTCTGCTAAAACTGTTGTGTTACAGTACCAATATTCTATGTTTATGAAGAAACTGCGTAGATTAACTGATTTCTCGAGGAAGTAGAGTGTCTTGTCATGAATTATTAAGAGAAAATTAAAAACAAATCTTTTCTTTTTCCCTTCCTTAAGTCCTCGCCCTTGTGCATGGCTGGTGTGCATGCAGGAGTAGTGTCAAACACGTTGGGTGGCCAAATCAGTGTTGTAATTAGTAAAGGTATCCCATATTATGAAAGTTCTTTGGCTAACAACGTCACATCTGTGGTGTAAGTATATATGCAATTTAAAAAATATACTCTCTATATAGTAAGCATTCTGAGTAGCAGTGGGCTAAGAACTAGCTAGATCTCAGCAATATCACTGTTAATGGTGTTCCTGAAAGAACATTTAGGCAAAAAGCACTCACATTCCCGTACTCAGTGTCTGCATATTTTGAAGAGTATAGACAGTGTTGTACTACCTTAGCTTATTGTTCTCCAAAAATGTCATTTGGAAGACTGATGTGTTTCTTCTGTCTTTTCTAAGTGTTAAAAAAAAAAAAAGTCTCTGTAATAGTCTAGAAGTTTGTTGCCAAATCCTTATTTATTTTACAGCTCAAAAGGCTTAACTACTGTGTTCCTTGTAGCACATGGAAATTCAGGATAATTGAAATACTTTAAATATAAATTTAAATTTGACATAAAGCATTACATCATAAGCATTATTGTGAATCTTCCTCTCATTCTAAGAGAATCTTTGAAGGATATATTTTCATGGTATCTACAATGTACTATTGTTTTACAAAACATAGAGTAGGTGTCAGAAGCAGGAGAAGTTGAAACATTAAATAGAAGTGCAGTGTTAGCAGTCTGTTTTTGTAAATCTCGTCTCTTAGATATGCTCAGTCTTTCAGACGACACTAAGCCTCATAGAAGCCAGCTTTTCTTCGCTGGTCCTGGGCCCATTTTCATTCAGAAGACACGAGCATGGCCCATACCCAGCTTGGTATACAACAGGATTCAGCACACTTGTTCTGTAAAGATCCAGCTAATAAATATTTTAGGCTTTATAGGCCACATGTCTCTGCAGCTTATTTTTGTTTGCTTGTTTGTTTGTTTTATTTACAGCTCTTTAACTATTCTTAGCTCACTGGTCCTACAAAACAGGCCATGCATGGGCAGTCTTTTGCCCATTCCTGGTATAGACTCAGCTACCTTTTCTTCTTTTGTTTTTTTCCTAGATTTTTTTATGCAGACCCTTTCATTCCTTTACCATGTTATACCTTTAGAAAGATTTAGTGTGTGTGAATTCTCTTTCATACTTTAATAAAGAAAACAGGGGTAAGTTCCATCCTCTTGTAATGGTTTGAATGGTGGACTAAAGGCAGGAGTGTACACTGAAACTTGTTCCGTGACGTGTTCATTTCTTCTAAAGAAAAAAAAAAAAGAAATCTCTCTGTTAGTACTCAACTTTTCTTCTGTTTACCCCAAAAAACTTGAGCCTCATTCTCTGAGAATTAGACCTCTTAGTGTATTTTCATCAAGAGCATTTGCCACAGAAAAGTGTTAAGAATCCATTCATTTCATGAAGTAAAGTAGAGATTGACAGTAAACAATGAGTAAATAAGTTATGAAAAAGAAATGAAGTAAGTACATATTAAAGGCTACATAGAGACATTTGCACAATCACATATGAAACCGGGTGCTAGATATTGGTAGAGAAAGTTGTTTATGCTGATTTCAGAAGTTGTCCTGCTTAGAAATGAGACTTTTGAGACTTTTTTCCCCCTAGGAACAATATTAGTTGTCTAATTTTTAGCCATAGAGTCTTCTTGGTTCTTTTGATGGCTGGGGGGAACCAAATCAAAAGAAAATGTTTCACTAAATATGGGCAGTCATGTGTTAAGTGAGTATCACCTAAAAAACCCCTTCTTTCTTTCAGGGGACACTTATCTACAAGTCTTTTTACATTTAAGACAAGTGGTAAGCCTTTCTGGACTTTATAATTTTTTATTTATATAATTAATATTGTTTGAACGCTGTATGTCAGGCACTGTGTCAATTGCTGATTTATTGCACTTTCTCAGTTGTCATAATAACACTATGAGGTAAGATAATTACCTGATAGAACAAATCAGAAGCTTTACATTTATAGAGAAATGGTCATGTAAGCAAGGCGGGTTCCTTAAGAAAGATTACTTTTGAACTTGTCTGAAGAAGTAATCAATTCATTCAACGGAAAATATTTACTGAGTGCCTTCTTTATGTGACAGGCATTGCTCTGGTTTGAGTGATAAAGCAGAGTTAAAGTGAACAAAATCCTGCCTTCCTGGAGCTTACCTTCTAGTAGTGAGAGATTGATGATAAGCAAAGAATAAATTATTGTTTATAAGGTACTGTTTACAATATGCTAAAAGATGTAGGAACATAAAAAAGGAGGACTGGTTTGAAGTTGGGTCAGGGAAGGCCTCGGGGAGAACGTGACAGAAGCCAACAACCTGAAGGAGGTAAAGGAGTGAGTTACTCAGTTATTTGGGAAGAGTGTCCCAGGGAGAAGATAATGTATCTCCATTAAACTAACAGTCATGCTTGTGAATGTGCGTGTTTGTAGGTTTCCTAATGATACACAAAGACATATGCCCAAGAAACGCTTGCCTAGTTTTGAAGTTTCTCTGTTACAGTGTATTATTGCATAGTGTATGTTAATTAAAGATGGAATAGAAAGTTCGCAGTGAGCAGGTCTAATATGCATTTTGAAATTATACCTGGAAACCACATTTAGTCTTTTGTTTCAGGTTGTTATGGAACACTGGGGATGGAGTCTGGTGTGATCGCAGATCCTCAGATAACAGCATCATCTGTGCTAGAGTGGACCGACCACACAGGGCAAGAGAACAGTTGGAAACCCGAAAAAGCCAGGCTGAAAAAACCTGGGCCACCTTGGGCTGCTTTTGCCACTGATGAATACCAGTGGTTACAAATAGATCTGAATAAGGAAAAGAAAATAACAGGTTAAGAGATACAGTTTTCTAGAGCAATTTATAATGCTGATTTTATTTGGAAAACTGTTAAGGCACTAAAATTTTAATTATATGGTTTTATGTTTTCTTCACTGATGTTAATATTACTGGAGACACATTTCATGAAACACGGCAGATAAAAGGAGTTGTTACTTGTGTTGGTCAGGGTTCTCTAGAGGGACAGAGCTAACAGGATAGATGTATATATAAAGGGGAGTTTATTAAGGAGTGTTGACTCGCAGGATCACAAAGTGAGAAGCCCACAACAGGCCGTCTGCAAGCCGAGGAGCAAGGAAGCCAGTCCAAGTGCCAAAACCTCCAAAGTAGGGGAGCCAGCAGTGCAGCCTTCAGTCTGCGGTCGAAGGTCCAGGAGTCCCAAAGCTAAGAACTTGGAGTCTGATGTTCACGGGCAGGAAGCATACAGCGTGGGAGAAAGATGTAGGCGGGAGACATAAGCCAGTTTAGTCTTTTCACGTTCTTCTGCCTGCTTTAATTCTGGCCGTGTTGGTGGCTGATTAGATGGTGCCCACCCAGATTGAGGGTGGACCTGCCTTTTCCAGTCCACTGACTCTAATGTTAATAATCTCCTCTAGCAACACCCTCACAGACACGCCCAGGAACAGTACTTTTCATCCTTCAGTCCAATCAAGTTGACACTCTATTCACCACCACAGTATGTAATTCATAATAGCTTTTTGTCTCCATTGTAATGAAACTTTTTTTTTAAGGAAGTGTTTCAGTAAAGTGGTCCTGAGACATCTAAAATAACAATCTCTTACAGTCATTAAGAGAAATTTATGTTAAAGGAGTCCATTTTAAGGGATAAGATAACCAATTTTCCACATGTGCAGAGTATAAATTTAATTCAGGGGAACTTAACAAATGGTCAGAATAATTGGTTGGGATTGGTTTAGATAATTTTGTTAAAATATTTATTTTGTTTTGGTACTGTAAATAATACCAATAATTATCTTTAATCTGTTCATTCCCAGGAAGTCATCTTACTCAGTAGTCAGAATCTATTTGATGATGATATAAACACAAGACACCAGAATAGAATAGTTGTTTATGCACACCCATAATTCTTCCTCTCCAAGGGAATAAAGCCAAGGATTTAGTAATTGTTACAATGAAAACGTACACTTGGATATGGAAATGAGCCATAATTAGAAACGTTGGGAGTTGTGCATCTCAAGCGTTTATGCTTTGATGCTGGACAAACTTAGGGAATCAGACCATGTGCATTAATGAAAGCAACTCTTAATTTCCCAGGCATTGTAACTACTGGATCCACCATGGTGGAGCACAATTACTATGTGTCTGCCTACAGAGTCCTGTACAGCGATGATGGGCAGAAATGGACTGTGTACAGAGAGCCTGGTGTGGAGCAAGATAAGGTAAAATGATTACCAAGGTATTTTTTAATAACATTTTTTAAATGGGTGGTTGCCAAAGGTCGCACACAGAGCTCTTCTGTATAAAAGAGATGTAGAAGTTAAGACTGTCTTATACTGCCCTCTCCTGGTTATTTTAGGTAGTGTTAGTTACTGGCCTTACTCTTCTGACTTTAGAAAATTCTCAGTGGTTCTAGGTTCCTTCTGGTGATTGTAACGGTGAGTACCTTTCTGATTTTTGTCACTGCATTTTTAATTGACTTGTTTAGAGGCTTTATTAAGACAATATAAAAGGGACCTCATAATTTCTTATCTTTATGAAACTTTTATTTTCAGTTCACCGGATGCTGGAGACCCTTTGTTCCCAGGTTTCTACTCTGTAGGCAAGAGATAAGAAAAGAGCTGAAAACTAACATGCATTGAATTAAAGGATATTACAGACTTGAAAATTAATCTGCAGATCATCTCACCAACTTTCATCTTGAGAAACTTCTGTTTTTTTTCTTACATGAAGAATTGCTCTAGCATCTAATTATAATTATGGAGTCTTTGTTTTAGTTAGCAACAACTTATGAAGATGCTGGAATGAGCCAGAGGAAATGCTATGGGGTGGGGAGCAGGCAAAGATGGATCTCATTCAGATATGCATCCCTTTGATCTTTAAATGGAAGAGTCCTTGTCCCTAAGGAAGATAGATGCCCCCCATCAGTATCAAAACTATGGGGCCAGGCATGGTGGCTCACTCCTGTAATCCCAGTACTTTGGGATTGCTTGAGCTCAGGAGTTTGAGACCAGCCTGGGCAACACGGCACCACCCCGTCTCCACTAAAACTACAGAAAATTAGCCAGGCATGGTGGCGCATGCCTGTAGTTCCAGCTTCTTGGGGGGCTGAGGTGAGAGAATCACCGGAACTCAGGAGGTTGAGGCCGTAGTAAGCTGTGAGATCACTGCATTGCAGTCCGGCCTGGGCCACAGAGGGAGACTCTTTCAAAAAAAAACAAAAAAAAACTGAAACGATGATGACATTTTTTCAAACTTTCCTGAGTTTGGTTTTGACTATATGTTTTTATTATGTATGATTTACTAAAAAGTCTTCAATTACGACTTCTATCATCTCTCTGTTCACAAATCTTCAGGGGCTCATTATCTTTCCTATGCATCTTAACTCCTCTGTTTTTATTCAAGACCTCTTTTTTTTCTTCTCCTTGACGTCACATGAACTTCATCTTTGGTGAGCCTTTCCCTGTTAAATAGATAACAATACTGTCTCCATACATATCTTCTACTTCATGCCCCTAAGCCGGACTGCTCTTTATTCCTGCTACATCCATTCTGATTTGTATCACATTATGCTTGTGGAATATCGCTAAATTTTTGAATTTTTAAGAATTGTTCATGCTTATAAAAACTTCTAACAACATTAAATGATATTTCTGAAAAAGATTGTTTTTTGCGTTCGTTTTTGAAAGGTCATTTCCCTAAGTGTAGTTAGAATTCTAGGTTGACCAGTGTTTTTTTTTTTTTTTTCTTTCAATGATTTCAATACATTGTCTGCTGTTCTCCGCCTTGCATTGTTTTTGACAAGAATTCTGCTATTATTATCTCTGTTCCTCAAAATGTGATATGTCTTTTTTTCCTGTGGCTTCTTTTAAGGTTTTTTTTTTTTTTTTTTAATCATTTGTTTTAAGCAGTTTGATTGATGTGGCTTTGCATACTTCTTTTTTTTTTTTTCTTTTGGCCTAGGGTTCTTTGAGCTTTTTGGCTCTGTAGGTCATAATTTGCATCAAATTTAGAAAATTGTAGTTCATTTTTCTTCAAATATTTCCCTTCCCAATTCTAATTTCATGAATATTATGACCTTTGAAGGTATCTCACCATTCACTAATGTTCCATTCTTTTTTTTTTTTTTTTTCAGTCTTTTTATATTTTAGTTTGGAAATTTTCTGTTGTTTTGTCTTCAAGTTCATAATCTATTCTTCTGCAGTGTCTAATCTGATAATCCTATCAATGTATTTGTATCTCTGATACTGTGTTTTTTACCTCTAGATGTTCAGTTGGGGGTTTTAAAATGTCTCTGATGTATCTTCTGTACCTGCTCTTGCTTTTCTCTATTTCTGGAACATGGAGCCTGTGTAATAGCTCTTTTAATACCGTTACCTGCTAATGTTATCCTGTGTCATATGTGGGTCTTTTTATATTGATTGATATTACGAATCATATTTTACCTGCCTGACTTTTTTTTACTGGATGCCAGACATTGTGTTACATTGGCACTGGGGTTTTTTGTTATTGTTATTCCCTTAAATATTTGAGCTTTATTCTGGGGTGCAGTGAAGCTGCTGGAAACAATGTGGTATGTTCAAGCCTTGCTTTTAAACTTTGTTAGGCAGGACCTGGACAGCCGTTCGCCTTTTCATTTTTCTCCACCACGGAGACAGTACTGCTCTAAGTACTCACTGCAGCATCTCATGTATTTATTATGAGGTTTCTCTGTTCTACTTTTTGGCAGTATAAGGAATTCCCAGACCTATGGAGCTCTGAGACTTGTCCTGCTGACTCCTTCCAGCGTTTCTTTTACTGGCCATAGGTCATTTCTTTACATGCAGCTGAAGATTTAAGGGAAAACTCCTTATATATCCTAGAAGTGTTTCTCTCTCACTCTCTCTATCGTTATAGCTCTTTTCTCTCCTAAACCCTTGCCCTACAAATTCTAGCTACCTTGTTGGCCTCCCACTGTCAGCTCTGTCTGCACAACTCAGTGAGACCAGCAGGCGCTGTTAAGGATCTGTCTCCCTGCCCTGTGGCCTGGAAACTCTCTACAGACAGTACTGGGGCAGGAAGTAGCAGGGCTCACCTTATTTGCTTCCTTTTTCTTGGTGATTATTGCCCAAGGTGGCCTGTTGTCCAGAGTCTGAGAACCACTGTTTCATATATATTATCCAGTTTCTCATACATGTATAGGTTTGAACAGTATGTCTAGTCCATTACTCTCATGGTGAGAATGAAAGTCCTCACATTGAATTGTATGAATTAACAGCCTTTTCCCACTCACACAAGTCCATCTGCTCCCTCATCACCTCAAACTCAAAGGTAATTGGTGTTTTCATCTTACCCCTTTTCTAAGCCTGCACATGTGTGTGACCACACACAGACTGCATTTGATTTTGTTTTCAGAAAATCGGATTAATATATATGCAACTTGTTTTCATAATATATCACTTTCTAACATTATACCATATTTATGTGTGGTAATATCCAATAAAATTTAAGTTTCTTGAGGGTGGGAACTGTAGCATCCATATCCATTTTCTCTTCATGACACCTCACATATTTCTCTGTACATGAGGATTCTCAGTAAATGCTCATAGATTGACTCTAGCAAATCTTTTTTACTCAGTTTTTATAAAATGAAGACATCAATATAGAGGAAGATCTTAAAGATAGTTTTTATGTTTAAAGTAATGATTTGGTATCATCCCTGTTCCACTAATATAGAAAGAATGAAAATAATTGCCTTTCATTTTTTTTCAGAGTAATATCTGAGGAAATCACGGAAGCCTTGCTAGTATGGAAATTATCATAACTGCAAAACAAACTTTTTAGGAAATAAAGGATATTAACACATATTTCGAGGTTTATAGTCTAATGCCAAGTGAATTAGCCAAGAAGAAATAGAGCCACAATACATGGAACTAACTTGATTAAGAAGTTAATCATTTACTTAATCTCACCGTAGCTGATTAAAAAAAATCACTTTGATTTTAGGCAGTATATGCTTATATTATAATGGTCTTTAGAAACTACCTAGTTGATCTGACCTAAAGAACAACCAAGGCTCTTTTAGCTTATTGGAGGCTATGCTTAAGTCAGAAGACCCAGAGTCAAGTTGCTGCCCTGTCATTGACTAGCGAGCTCTGCAGTCCACTTACAGATTCCTGTGCCCTGCCTGTTTCATAGGGTTGTCGGAGTTAGTTACATTAAAATGTTTTATAAATAATTAAGTGCTGGTCCAATGTAAGATACTAACAGTATTTGCTTGAAGTAGTTAAGGGAGTGAGACTCACCTAAACATATAATTTTACCTGGGGATTATTTTTATAATGCATTTGTTGCTATTTAGTTACAATCATTAAATTAGTATTAGGCCAGTAGTGGTGGCTCACACCTGTTAATTCCAGGACTTTGAGGGAGGCGTGAGGGTTGCTTGAGGACTGGAGTTCAAGACCTGCCTGAGTAACATAGCAAGACCTCTTTCTACAAAAATGAAAAGTCACAGGGTATGGTGGCTCACTCCTGTCATCCCAGCACTTTGGGAGGCTGAGGCAGGCGGATCCTTTGAGGTCAACACGGTGAAACCCTGTGTCTACTAAAAATACAAAAATTAGCTGGGCATGTTGATGCACACCTGTAATCCCAGCTACTCAGGAGGCTGAGGCAGGAGAATCACTTGAACCCGGGAGGAGGAGGTTGCAGTGAGCCAAGATCACGCCACTGCACTCCAGCCTGGGTGACAAAGTGAGACCCCTTCTCTAAATAAATGAATGCATACATGCATGCATGCATACATACATACATACATTCATAACATACACATTGGCATGTGCCTCTATATCCTAGCTACTCAGGAGGCTGAGGTGGGAGGATCGTTTGAGCCCAGGAGTTCGAGGTTGTGGTGCGCTTTGATCCCGCCAGTGCAATCCCTGGATGACAGTGTCTCTAAAAAAAAAATTAATAATTTAAGCATAAAATAGCATTTCAAAGTCACTTCTGGTTTAAATAGCAGCAAGGAACAAAAACTGGGATTATAATATGAGAACTGTCTTTATGCAGTTTATCCAGTAGGTGGAGGTATATATCTGTTACATGTCCGATAGTACAGGTTCACCTTCAGTCTATTGAGAGAAAATTATGAAAAGTACACAAGCAAGATATTTCCTCTAACACCTAGCATGATCAATTTTGTTTTAATTTAAAAACAAAAATTAATGTATTTTAAAAGTTGGTAAGTCCACAGGACTAGAGTTACTAATTTATTAATAGGATAAATTGTCTCACTGGATTTGAAGCCTTTTACCCAAATGCCAAGTTAACCCTCTTATTAAGTTCTTAAATAATCTTAAAATCATTTCCATATTAAATATTTTTCCTTTATAAACTTATGATAAAAAGTGCAGCATCTTAATAGTTTTCCATATTATGATTTATTTTCTTAAAAATTAATCCTTATTGTCATGCTTTACAGAGGTTATTTAATGCCTAGAGCAAAGCGCAAAAACATGTTTTAAGTGGAGAAATTTAGCCCTGCCCTCTGTTGATTTAAAGTACCAATTTTTGTTGTTGTTCTTTTAAAGATATTTCAAGGAAACAAAGATTATCACCAGGATGTGCGTAATAACTTTTTGCCACCAATTATTGCACGTTTTATTAGAGTGAATCCTACCCAATGGCAGCAGAAAATTGCCATGAAAATGGAGCTGCTCGGATGCCAGTTTATTCCTAAAGGTAAAGAAACTGTGTTTAGATATGTTATTTTCACTGGGTTGCTAATTTACAATGGTTTTGCTGTTCTCAGAGAAAGTAATAATGAGGATGTTTTTCTGATTAAATTCTAATTACAATATTTTCTTAAAGGGATTTTAAAAAAATAAATGGTTACCATATTAAAAAGTGACTTACCAGAATGGTTTCCAAAATTATAAGTGGAGGAAGAAAGAGCATCATTCATGAGATAATGTAAATGAGATCACTTTCCAAATTTAGTCTCAATTCCAATAATTTTCAGTCAGGTCTCATGTACTGTAATATTTGTTTAATATAAGCTTGGAAGAGTGTAACCGTACATTTAAAGTGAGAATAATTTATCTCAATATTACACATTTTAATATACTATTTATTGTTGTATCCCCAAAGACTACCACAGTGTGTGACACATCACTGGCCCTCCATACATAATTATTCAATTCATTGAATAAGTACTGTATCAAAATGTGATGACTCCTTTATAGCTTTAGCATTCCACATCACTTTCCACCCCATTATTCTCCTTCCTCAGATTATTTTCAGATGATTTAATTATTTAAAAACTGAGAAATCCTGGCATATTTGTGCATTTATTGCAGAGTATAATATTTATCCTTCCAATATATTTCTCTCTGAGATTTAAAAGTATTCTGCAGAATTAAATATTGTAGGAAATATTGAAGATATTTAGCATTACTATTTTTAACTATGATTTTTTAAAACAAAATATTTAAACTTCTCTAAACCATTTTTCAAGGTCGTCCTCCAAAACTTACTCAACCTCCACCTCCTCGGAACAGCAATGACCTCAAAAACACTACGACCCCTCCAAAAATAGCCAAAGGTATGCTGCTTTTAATGTGAGAATTTGCTATTCCTTGGATTTATGATGCAGCTTTCCAAAAATTTATTTGTAAAGCATTATCAAATAAGTTTATGTTAATCAAGTTGGTATAGATTAAAAAGTAAAGAGCTTTTAAAACTTTTTTAAAGGTCGTGCCCCAAAATTTACTCAACCGCTACAACCTCGCAGTAGCAACGAATTTCCTGCACAGACAGACCAAACGACTGCCACTCCTGATATCAAAAATACTACCGTGACTCCAAATGTAACCAAAGGTATGCAGACAGGAAAACGAACACCTCGTACATAGTATTGTTTTGTTTTTAACTAAAGTTTTCACGGGCATTTTTAGTTTAAACCCTCAGTTTCTTCCAACTATAGTTTTTAAGTATAGCAAAAAAAAAAATTGATTTTATTTCTTAGGAAAAGACTGCATTGATCTAAGTTCTAGTTTCTGCTGCCATGTAGAATTGCTCTTTAAATATTGAGAGAAGGCCACCGTGTTGCAGGCCTCCTCTTGTGATTTATTTTTCCTTACGGCTAGCCATGTTGACTCTCAGGCTTAGAAATGCAATATTTTCTAGAAATAACTGAAATCATAGCAGGAAACAAACTTGTTTCCTCTGGTAATATATTAATTTGATGTGTAGGGAACTTGACGGCAGAAGCGGGAAAACAAAAGCAGAACTTTTAGTGGCAACTAATACTTTTTAAAAATACTCTTGAGTTAACATGTTCATTAAAAAAAAAAACTTTAGTCTCTCTTTTTAAATGTTTGCAGTTATATTTTTTAAGATTATAAATACAAATTTATTAGAATATACTTTCAACTTTTGTTATTGGTGATAAATAAGGTCTCAAAATATATAAAACATAGTAGCTAAAATATATGACAGGTAGTAGTTTTATTAGTTGTCGAAAAACAAAATTTCAGTTGAATTTTAAAAAGTTGTCAGGGTTGTAGTAGACCGAGTATCAGGGCTGTTAGAGAAAAAGCTTACTTGTTTTCAGGAAAGTGCAAAGAGAGAAAGCAATTCATCCAGAGTAATTTGTGCTACATAGAACTTCAGTCATTCTCAGTTTTTCAAAGTTTGCCTGGATTCAGATAACTTTCTCTGACTTTCCCCATGTCGGTTTCTTTTCCATCTTCTGAAGTATTTTCAGAAAGACGAATTTCTTTCTCATGCTGCAGGTACAGCTAGACAGAATCAAGAGTTCTCAGAGGCAGGCGATCTCAGCATCTTACAGAGCTGCTCCCCAGTTGTCAGAAGGCATGGACTTAGGCAGAACCCCAGCCCACACATGCCTGGTTGGAGATCAGTCACTGAAAAGTGTTGCTCATCCTAAAATCCGATTACAGAATCTCAAGACTAAGAGTCCTTAAATAATTTTCTTCCAGAAGTAGGATCCCTGTATGCCCCCCGCAAAAATAAAATAAAATAACAAAGAATGAGCTGGTCTTCTCAAAGACCTCCTGTCTATTTTTCCTTGGGATGGTTGTGTATAAACTTATTTTTTGAACCTAAGATATTTTGTAAAGCCTCTGATTAAATCACACAACATCCATCTAAACTTGATTATCCTTTCCAGCCTCACCAATCCTGGGGAAAACGCACATTTACCGTTCTGAGTTCCAAGTGTTTTCTAGTCTAAGTCATTATTTCTGTTTACGTACTTCTCCATTTTTACAGCCAGGCTGAGAGTGATTTCATGGAAAAGATTATGTCATGGTCAGATTTGTGCCTCTGTAGTTTCCAGGTCCTCCCTCAGTGGGGCCTGTGGCACCAGCTGGCAGTCCTTGTGAAAGGCCATGGTGAGCTGTTCTGTCTGTTCTCAACTGTAGCTATTTTAAATATTCCCCATATTTTCAAACCCTTCACCCAGATATCTTCACCCACTCTCAGTTACCTCTCAAACTTGACAGAGAAAGTAGAGCCTACAAACCTATCTGTATCCTCTGTTCACTGCAGTGAAAAGGGGGCTTTTTTATGTTGCAAAAGGCTGATCACATCACCTGTGCCCGTGTTCCCATCATCCACCTCTCAGGGACCCAGTGTTTCTAATTATCCTCTCCCTCTCCTGTATCTTCAGCCTCTCTCTCTCTTGGATACAGTTGTTGTAAGGAATAAAAAAGATGCTGCAGGTTAGACTCATCGCAGTATCCGGCTCTGAGCCCCCAGTAAATATCAGTGGGTGCTGCTATTGTCATCTTCATGGCAAGTAGGGGATTGAGGGATAAGGGAAGGAACTAATATCCCAAATGACCTTAGACAGATCATTTTCTGTATCTGAGCTCAGAATTCCTTATCTCTGGGGTGAGATTAGGGGATTAAATGATCCCTAAATCTCTCCCAGTTCCAGCATTGCGTTGGCTTCTGACCTGTTCATACACACATTTCCAACTTACCTTCATACCACATGGTTACCTTCCCATATATGTAAATGTTTTGCCCTTATGATGTAACATCACTTCAAGTGCTGGATTATATTCTCTTGTAAAGAGGATACCATGATTTATTCCCTCTCATTTTGGTGCATTTGGATTATTTCCAATTTTTCACTCTTATACAGAAACAGGGAGAACATCTTTAAATGTCTTTTTAGTTTCTGAGAATAAATTCTAGGCATGGAATTGCCAATAGATATTTGTACATATTGCCCAAAAATGCCAATCAGTAAGATAGTGTCAGTTTTTATTTCCATTAAAAGATACATGTTTCCTGGTAGCCTCTTCATCAATTCATTGTTGTTTTAAATATTTGCCACTTTGATTAGCAAAAGTGATATTTTGTTCTTGTTTTCATGTCTTTTTGTTGGTTGTTTAACTTACATTTCTTTGATTCCTAGTGAGGCTAAGATGTTTAATGGTTACTTGTATTTTTTAATGTATTGCTAGTTAATCTCTACTGATTTTTCTCTTAAATGTTTGGATTTGACTTGTAATACCCTGCAATAAAATAATTATTTACAGTAACTTCACATATGCAGAAAATATATTTTCCCAATTTTTCATTTGCGTTTCAATTTTATTTTAGTGATTTAAAAACTTAGGAAAATTTCAAATGTGTACACAGATGGAATGAATAGTATAACAAGGTCCTGTGTTAGGAAACCATTGAGGTCAGGCAGGCACATAACACACTATCTGCAGAAGCCTCTGCAGATACCGCCACATGCCCAGTCTTGACAAACAATGTTTATGGTATTTTTGTGAGGTAGAAAAATGTGGAAAGACGATGTGGTTCATTTTCCCTAATGATTTCTGCTGTGGTTGTTAATGCGGTTTCTGTCTTTGTCACTTCAGATATAGCCCTGGCTGCAGTCCTTGTCCCTGTGCTGGTCATGGTCCTCACTACTCTCATTCTCGTATTAGTGTGTGCTTGGCACTGGAGAAACAGGTGAGTACATCACTAGTTCACCTGAGTCCGAAACTGCCAAATGTGAAGTGAAGCTAAATACAGAAGATGAACTACATACAGCGTTTATCTGTTTGAGCGTGAGAGTTACGGTAGTTATTAGAATAAAAATTTCACGCTTCTCCTTTATTCCCATTAAAAATAAGTTCAGTTCCACAATCAGTTACCAAGTACCTTTTTTGTATCAAGTTCTGATTATACACTAGAAAATGTACATTAATATGAACAATTTCTGACGCGTGATAGTTATATTTACTTAAAAGAATGAAACACAATTCCTTTCTCCGAAGTGTTTAGCGGGGTTGACTAACAAAATAAGAAACTATCATGCGGTTTGATGAGTTATTTACGTTATACTGAGGAGAACCATGAGGATTAACTGTACTTTTTCTTTGAGAAAGTCCAGGTTTGCCTTGCCTAGCCTTAAGAGAATTGTATTGGCTAGGTAGAGGAGGGTAAATGTCTTTGTTTGGGCTGCTATAAGAAAATACCCTAACCTGAGTAACTTATAAAAATAGAATTGATTTCTCACAGTTTTGGAGGCTGAGGAGAAGTCCAAGATCAAAACACTACAGATGCAGTGACTAGTGAGGGCCTGCCTTCTGCTTCATTCACCAACAGTGGCTTCTTGCCCAGTCCTCACATGGTGGAGGGGGTAAACAAGCTCTCTGAGGCCTCTCCTATAAGGGCACTAATCCCATTCATGAGGACTGTCCCTTCAGGACCTAATCACTTACCAAAATCCCCACTTTCTAATACTGTCACTTTGGGGTTTAGGATTTCAACATACAGATTTTAGAGCGATGCATATATTCAGACCATAGCAGTAGAGAATGGCCCAACCTGAGGGAATTATTTGAGTGAAGGCACAGTGATACGGAATGTAGGCAAAATAGTGAGTCATCTCCTGTGGGCTTGGCATGGGCGAGTCCTGAGAAGCAACCCCAGAGATGCAGTGTGGGCCTGGATCAGGAAAGGCTTTTCTGGAAGAGAGAAATTTAGATTTTTTTCTATAGATGGAAAGTCATTGAGTGTTAAGCAAAGAGATGATATTGTCAGATGACTGTACAAGGATGGTGGCAGTTTTGAAGGGTGGATTGAAGAGGAGGGAGGCTGAAAGACTTCGCAAGATGAGTTAGGAAACCAGTGAGGTCAGGCAGGCACATGACACACTGATTTTAGGAAAAGGAGAAGAGATGGAGGGGAGATGTTTCCCAGTGGCATTGACAGGATGCGTGACTGGTGTACACTAAGGAAGAAGTGACACAGGAGGAATCTGAGGTTTCTGGCTTGTGCGGTTAGACCGGTAGAGGTGTCGTGAGTTGAGATTAACACAGCAGGCGGGACAGGTTTGGTGGAGAATGAGAATGACTTCATTTGTTCAGTCATTCCACAAATATTTGAATACTTGGCTCTTACCCTGTGCCAAGTATTGTGCCATGTGCTGGGGAATCCAATGATGAACCCCAAAGCTTGCAGATTAGTAACAGATGCAATGCAAAAAAACATCCAGCTATAACACCAGCCATAGAATATATGCCATGGGAGGACGCTAGCAGATTCCAGCTTCATGAGCAGGCTGGCTGAGCAGGGACACAGCGAGTTAGTATGAGAACAATAGGGAAAGGAAAGGGCTTTAGAAAATTCCAGAGAGAAGAGGGCCTGATACATTTAAGGAATTTAGCAACAACAGTGATAGTAGTGATGAGGCTGGCAATAGCAGTAGCTAATTTTTATGGAAAATTGAATGCTAATATAAGTCACTCTTCTACATAATTATTCTAAATACATGTATTCATTTAATCCTCGAAACAATCTGTGAAGCAGGCACTATAATAAGCCTCATTTTACAGAAGGAGAATATGAGACAACATAAATAATTTGCCTTAGGTCACTCAGCTAATACATAGCAGAAGAGAGTTTTGGACCAGGCTTCAGAGATCCTTACTGACTGCTGCTCTGAATACATAATAAAGTTTAACTCACTGTTATTAAAGCATGGGGTGTGAGGGTGAGGACTGGGGAGTGCCACTGTTGAGCAGGCAGGAGTCAGAGCCTCAGGGCAGTTTGGGATAGTGTTGAAAGGACCCTGTGGACATCCAGACTCCCGAGGCAGTTTGACCACACACCTGGTGTTAAGGACACAAGATCTGAGCTGGAGAATTGAAGTTACTTTTAAGAATGTAGTTGAAATTACTGATGAGTGGCTTTATGACAAGGAGTAAAGGAGCAGATGCCATTAACGTGCTGTGGAAAATAGGGAGGAGGAGAATGATAATAAAAACAGCTGCAGCTTATTCAGAGCTCGTTCTGAGCACTTTCTATGTAATGAATAATCTGAAGCTTTGTCACTTGAGATTAAGTATATCAAATCCTTTATAGTACAACCTATGGCTACTATTGATGCCATAAATTTGTTGTCCTAGCCATACAGGGTATCTATTTAGAACGATGATTTTTTTTATTTCTAAATCATATGATGAAGAGAGCATTTTCAGGGAGAAAGGTGTTTAATCAGTATATTTTATTGTTTCATTCAAGTTTTTCATTAACATCTTCAACACTATCTTTTCCACAAATTTTATATTATACTGTACTTTGAAATAATAAGTATAGCCATACTTTAAAATGAGGATGCATTTAATATCAGAAATATAGTCTTATACTGGAGAATGTTCCCTCGTTAAAAAAAAAGCACATGGCTTCGGCTTTTTATGAAAAAACCACATTTGTGATCTTGAGCAGATCACATAGCCATCTTGTCCTCGTCTGTAGACTAGAATAATATCTGGTTTCTCCTTAGCTTGCAAAGCACTAATTTGAATTGAATTAGATTTATACCCTTGAACCGGAAAATGTGATTACATTGGCTTGGTGTTTCTTTCTAAAAGCCACTTGGTAAATAGTAGTTCTTAAGGGAGGGGGGAGAGATTTTTCCTGGGGAGGACAAGTTACAATTCTGAGAGGTGGACTGTCAAGAATCTTCTTTGTTGCACACGTGGCTCTCGCCTCCCCCAGAGAATTTCAGTGCCTCCCAAACTTGGAAGGTCACATTCTCTTCCCTCTCCACTTGTCACTGTTAGTGGTAGCATTGACTTATCCTGGAATGGCTGAAGGAATCCGATCTATGCAATTAAGGGTATGGGACCCTTTAAACTTCGCTGGGGAAAAAGACTGTAGAAGAAAAGCAAGAAGTTGGAGAAAAAAAAATGCAGAATAGAAAACCAGAAGAAGATGGGATTTTTAGACCTGGGAATTTTGTGACTCAGTTGATTTGTGATATGTGTATTTGAAACCAAAACAGACTTAACATAATTTACCTATAATAACCCACATAGCAGAGCGGATTCTTTGATTTGATTCAGTCTTTTCATCTACAGACCTGGCATCTTAAAATATCTTTTATGCCTTTTGAGTGGGTAATAGGTAGGTAACAAGGTAGCCATGGCAAAAGATAGTTGTTTACTGAGAGTCCGGGATTTATAAACCTCAGCAGTAGCACCTTTGAAAGTCAAATGAAATAGAAGACTCCCTTAAGTAGATCAGCAAATAGAGGCATGTACTCTAGACTAATTATTAACTTTGATGTTTATTCTGCAGTTTCATAAACTTCTTACCAGTGACTTTACTCTGTTTCCTAACATCTTTTCTGTATTTTTCCAGAAAGAAAAAAACTGAAGGCACCTATGACTTACCTTACTGGGACCGGGCAGGTAATTCACGTGGTCTTTGCATCTCATTTCCATCAGAGGGAAGTCCCTCCCCTACAGGGGGCAGTAGTGAGCAAAGAGTCTTTCTGAGGCTCACGTGAACTCCCCGGCACTGTTAGAACAGTGACGGCATTACCATTTTTACCCTTCTGCAAGATCTCTTCTAGTTCATAAGCAGTGAGATGAAAAGTACAAACTTCTCATAACCTCTCTTCTTTTTCTTCTGGAAAACTTGTATAGTTTGTCCTGTGAATCCGTTTCCCTTGAGGAGACCGGCTTTCTGTGTGGCCCATGTGAACACTGAGTCAGAAACAAAGGACTGTGGTCTCAAGGACACTGTGTGTGTCTGTCCTCCTCCATGGTTATTCACCAAGTGGAGTCCAGCAGTGTAGGAATTGGGAGGTCTCCCATGAGGAGTTGTCATCTTCTCAATTGCTGCAAGTGACACTGAAGGCCCCCTACCAGTCTCTCACTTTCCAGTCTCACTGCTGGATCAGCTCTGAGGGGTCAGGAGAGTTCATTGCTATGGCTAGGGTAGAAAGGGGCTGCCAGTGCCCCGGGGCAGATCTTGGAGAGGGTTTTTTTGGGGAAAAACTTCATTAAAATCACCCCTAAAATATCTGGCTGCACTGTACTAACAGTGGTTTGCCTGCATGTTTTTGGTAGAGATTTCTACCGTGTACTGCTTGGTGCCGAATAGTCTCTCAACGGCAAAAAAGAAGTTTGACTGTACAGGCAAGTTTGTAGAGATACTTATTAAAGAAACGGCTTACATGCAACAGGGTTTCTCTCTTGATAGTACCATTTGAGATCCTGGTTTTTATTTAACGGTCTCTTTGGCTTACCGTCACAATGAAGGGTGGTGGAAAGGAATGAAGCAGTTTCTTCCTGCAAAAGCAGTGGACCATGAGGAAACCCCAGTTCGCTATAGCAGTAGCGAAGTGAATCACCTGAGTCCAAGAGAGGTCACCACAGTGCTGCAAGCTGACTCTGCAGGTAACTCTGTTGCCGCCTTCTGGTACCAGGTAGAGGGAGAGACTGCTTAGGCTTGCTGTAAAGTGCTTTGGGATTTACAGTATGTTTGATTCCTGTCATGTGTAAGAAATGAATTGTTTCCTAAAGGCAGAACCCGTTTTTTTAAAAGGTGACCTTCAGAGAGTCATTTCTATGTCTTGGACGTTCTGTCTGTAAAGTTGGGGCATTCATTTCTAAAGTCTCTGGGCATCACATATGTTAACTGAGACTTTGCTGCTTTGGTTTGTGGGGAGACCCGAGATGTTGAGAGAACAGGAAAGCCAGAGGAAGTTTTACAGTATTTATCCTGTTAACCTAGTACATATTTATTTTAAATATTTCCTAATATTTGGAAAAAAATCTCTGAAATTATTTTTCAAGATTAATACTTATTCCAGTAATTGAATGTTTCTTTTCCAATAAGATAGTCTGAAAAAAGTTCAGAAAGAAAATATTCAGTAAAGAAATACTCTATAAATCTAAACAACATATGTGAAAACTTTATGCAACATTACAGAAATGAGACTTTCTGGTATATTATTACTATGAGATACTAGACAGTTTCTTTAATTTTGATTTTTAAAGTTCTTGTAGATTAAGTGTTGATGGCAACAAAAGTACCCTAAAGAATGTTTGCTTTTGGTGTAATCTGTAGCTGCCACCCTTAATTATGGAGTCCCTTTACTAGTAAAATGACTTTTCTGTTGTTTTGTGATACGCACAGAGTATGCTCAGCCACTTGTAGGAGGAATTGTTGGTACACTTCATCAGAGATCTACCTTTAAACCAGAAGAAGGAAAAGAAGCAGGCTATGCAGACCTAGATCCTTACAACTCACCAGTGCAGGAAGTTTATCATGCCTATGCGGAACCACTCCCAATCACGGGGCCTGAGTATGCAACCCCAATCATCATGGACATGTCCGGGCACCCCACAGCTTCAGCTGGTCTGCCCTCCACGTCCACTTTCAAAGCTACGGGGAACCAACCTCCCCCACTAGTGGGAACTTACAATACACTTCTCTCCAGGACTGACAGCTGCTCCTCAGCCCAGGCTCAGTATGATACCCCGAAAGGTGGGAAGCCAGGTCCAGCTGCCCCAGATGAATTGGTGTACCAGGTGCCACAGAGCATACAGGAAGTATCAGGAGCAGAAAGGAATGGAGAATGTGATGTTTCAAAAGAAATCCTTTGAAGGTGATGCTGCTTTTTACAAAGCATCGTTTTAAAGCACATGGCCTATTTTTTTTTTTAATTATTAGTGGTAGTAATATATAGAATGTATTACATAGCTGTCACTGAAGTGGTTGGGGAAAATGTGGTGACTGAGGTACAGGAAACTACTAATCTTGCCATCTTGCTTTAAAGGTGTTACGGTGGCACAGTTACCGCTTGCCTGTTAAATTTCAAACATCCTGTTTGATACTACTGTAGACCCTATTTTTAATACAGAAAAAGCTCCCTATAATGCACTTCAAAGAAATTAGAAGTCACGGAGTATTTATTACCCATGCTGCAGGTACATGAGTGAACGCGAGACGGCTCTCTAAGCCTGACTGGCAATAACACACGGTACTGTTCTTGAAATATCTAATGGCTTGAAATTCTAGGCTGTTTTGTAAAAGATGGGTACTACCATGATTTCCTCTTCTATTCCTATATTCCTTTCTGGGATATGTTTTTAAATAGTTACATAAGCATTGTTTTGATTGCAGCCATATCCACTTACTCATCTGAAGATCTACAGCAGGAGCATTGCTTTTTCACTTTGTGTGACACTGTTTAGAGCTTTAATGCTTCACGGTATATGACCTGGTCTCATCCTTGGGCGTTCCACTTGAGGCCCTTGGTGGCTTGCCCCATTCTTGTGTTTATAAAATGTTTGCATATTTCTGTGAGTGATGTTTGCCTTATCAGTCACATAATTCAGATCCCTTCGTGTCTTTAAGTACGCTCCCCTATGTGGAAATAGGAAACGCATGACAATTTGAAAGCTTTAAAAGAAGTTGTTCTCCCAACCCCAACTTTTATTTGCAATGGGATTTTTCCTAAGAGTTATGAAAAATGGAGGGCTTCGAAGGGAGTGCTCTAAACATGACCCATTTATATTTATCACAGTGAAAGGCAAAGTTATTCACTCAGAAGTAATATAAATTACCTCTTTAAAAAGTAACTAGAATGTGTCCTTTTTGGTTTTATACATTCACACACAAACATATACATTTTTCTCAAGTCTCAAGGTATTTTATTATTTTTAGTCGATAAAATTTTTAATTTTCCATAAACTATTACACAAAATATAAACCTAACATGTGTTTTTCAGGACTGCATGATCGTGCCCTTTGTGTGGTAAGCGGTGTGAGTAATCCTGTATGTCACCTAGGGAGCAGACATTATAGCTTCCTAGCAAATGAATATTCATTGCCTTGTGTTTGATACCTCCTGGCAGCTCCCATGTCACCACTTGTTCATACCTGCCCAGAGCTAGTTTTAGACACGGCAAAATAGAAATCATCTATGATTTATTAGCCAACAATGTAAAACCATCTTTTAGACGGGCAAGGCGGCATGAGCAGCTTACCACATGATAAAAATATGTAAATTTGACATCCCCTCTTCTATAAACCTTCGTTTGTAGACTTAATGTTGAACAGTACTTTTCCATAAAGTTCCTGTCACTTCTGCTGGCCTGAGCCACCAGACTATGATGTTGCCAGAATTCACTCAATTTGAATAAAGATGAACACTATTAGTTTTCTCGCTTCCATGAATTATATCAGTATTCTAAAACTGCTTCAGAAAGAGAACTGTTTATTTCTGCAGACTTCCTGCCCTTTTGTGGTATGGTTTTGTTGGCCTTATTTTCATTGGCTATTCCTTCTCCAAACTTTGAGGCACAATTTCATTCACTGAAGAATCAATACATAATTTGTTTCAAAATGTTTGAAACAAAAGACATAGATGTTAGGCTTTTATTAAAACATACATGGGATGTGTAGAGCACATATATTAACGCAGTCATCCCCTTTCAGGTGGGAAGACAGCAAACCAGTTGATTTTTAAATTCATACTTAGTACACAGAGAATATACTTTTCCTCAAGTAATATACCTGTTTGAAGCTTTAAGAGAGATGTTTTTGATAACGATTTCATTTTCCCAAAGAAGTTTGCTGTTGTCATGTAGTCATGTATACCTGATTGTTTTCTCCAGGAGTTTTGTTGTTGTTCAGTGTTTTTTTGTTTTTTTTGGTTTTTTTTGAAGAGAAGCAAGTGTTTTCTGAAATGATGCATATTTTAAGACTCGATTCATACTGCTTTGGACTACCAATAATTTTTATAAAACATCTAGTTTTTACTACTTTTATATAAACTTTACTTTCCAGATGAAGAGCTGAGCCTGATTCAGATGTTTTTTCTGCTTTGTACTTTATTCATTTGTTTTTATGGTAGAGGTTTTCTAATTGTTTTTGTTTTTTTACCACATTTATAAGTCTGATATATACCGCTTTGGAGACAATCAAGTAACAACCAAAAATGTGAAAGTAACCATATTTGACAAAATTTCCCTTGAATTGTTATCATCTATCTTTTGCTTCCAACATCTAAGACTCCAAGTCACTGGTGTATTGGATTAAATTTGTGCTTGTTAATACAATTATAGAAATACACCGGAGACACAACAAATGTGGCCATTACAGGTTTCATAAAATTACACTGACTTGGCTGTTACTTGATCTTAGGAAACAGCACAGTTTAAGATATTGTGAATTTGATTTATACTTTATTAAATGCTGTCTCAATAGATCCTATTGTATGTGCTGGGTCTAGTCCAGTTTATTTAAGTTCATGTTTCACTATTTGCACTTTGCATTGAACAATGGGTTTATTCGCTGATGTAAGTGGTTTGAGTGAAGAATTAACACAGTAATTATGACAACACATACACACGTGCCTCTCCCCCTTCCCAGGAGAGGGGAGCAGAATCTGAGCTTATCATCTAAATATGAATGTGGCCACAAAACTGTGGAAAGTGACAAAGCTTAAACAACACCTTTGCCCTGGCTCTGCATTGTCACCTGGAGAGCAAGAAGTCTATAGAAACATCATGTCAGATGAGACGATTCTCTGCTTTTTGGTTCTGAACTTGAAGTATCTAAACTGCAAAACCTAAGAGTTGGATGGTTATTAAAATGCTTTCGAAGTCAACTGTGGCACCAGTTCTCATGTAATCCAACTTGTGACTTTTTTTGTGTGTGGCACTGGGAAAAGTGGAAACAAACGTGTTGAAATACATATTGGAAATAAAAATGGTTTAAGCGTCAGTGATATTCTCCCAGAATGTACTTTTCTTACCTCGGCATGTACTGTAGTCACTCGTTATTTGTATATGTTGCTAGAATTTAGATTGTAAAATAGTGAAATTTTAATGTGTTCATTTGTTTTTAATAAAGTGTATATATGTCTTGCTCAGATTATTTGGTTTAAATACAACTTTGAGGTTTGTAGCTCTTCCCTATACTATAAAAGATGCCAGATTCCTCAGTTTTAACAGTACTCATTTATGGCAATATTGTGCTTCCCAGCAACATTTGAAAATGCCACTATTGGTTTTTTACTTTGACTTTTTCTATGGCGAGCACTTTTTTTTTTTTCCAGTAATTTCAACTTCTTTTATTATTTTAGATTCTACGGGCACATATGCAAGTTTGTTACATGGGTATATTGTAGGATGCTGAGGTTTGGGGTATGAATGATCCCATCATCCAGGTTGTGAGCATAGTACCCAATACATAGTTTTTCAGCCCTTGCCCTCCCCGCTCCCCTTTCCCCCTGCCCCAGTCCTCAGCATCTGTCGTTCCCATCTTTCTTTCTTTATGTCCTTGTGTACCCACAGCACCATCCTTTTTGAATCCTGATTTATCAACTGAACTTCTTCAGCAGCCACACTGCAGCCTATGGGTGTGTGGTATGACGGGAAGTCACACTGATTACATGTGATTCCAGTTCTGGTACCTTCCTTTTGCAAAGTTGTTCTAAGAAGAATCAAAACTGTGGCACTCTGCAAACATATGCTAAACATATGCTGGTATTAATCAAATGCAGTCCATAATTAATGTCTGATCTGGGTTAAATCAACGACTCCTCTTCCCTTCATCCTAAGTAGTGCATTCCTGTTTCTGAGCCCAATCTAATATATTTCACCCTTGATACACCCTCTTTAGAGAGGTAGGTTGGTTGTCAGTAATCAAACCATGGGTTTTCCAGTGTTTCCCAATATTTATTTATTGTTCAAAAGAAAGCAATTTTCTTCAGCTCATACCTCTTCAGACAACTTTTAGTTTCATCCTTACAAGCTCTATTGTTCTGTTCCTTCACCTCTCACTCCCCCGCCTCCAAATGGCCTTTGGTTACGTTTATTAAAATTTAGGGAGAGACTAGCTCACCACATTTGTAGGATTGACTGGCTTGCATTGAATCAGATTCTCTGGTGCACCCTAGGTAGCCAGGCAAGCTTTCCGTCTGAAGATTAGCTTTAATCATGGAAAAATGAGATTTTTTTTTTTTTTGGAAGACAGTCTCTGTCACACCGGCTGGAGTGCAGTGGCACAATCCTGCTCACTGCAACCTCTGCCTCTCTGGCCCAAGCAATTCTCATGCCTCAGCCTCCCAAGTAGCTGGGACTACAGCACGCACCACCACACCCAGCTAATTTTTTGTATTTTAGTAGAGACGAGGTTTCGCCATGTTGGGCCAGGCTGGTCTTGAACTCATGTTCAGGCAATCTGACCGCCTTCCTTGGCTTCCCAAAGTGCTAGGATTACACGTGGGAGCCACTACGCCCAGCCTCAGCTTGACTTTTCTTAAGTGTTTACTTGTTCTTTTGTCTTCTTTACCTTTCCTTATTTGCTTCCAAGTGGAAAAACCTTCAAAATTTAATGAATAAACCAGGCCAAAAAAAAAAAAGTTCGATTTTTTTTTTTTCCTTCTTGAGTTTGTCTGGCTTAGCTTCATTGTATAAGCTGTATTTCTTTAAAATAATACAAAGCCATCAGACTGTAGTAATTCTATTCTTTAGTTATATACTTATCCACAACTTTATGCTTAGCCTATTTCCTTTAACTTAACATCAACTTCATTGTACCAAATTACTCATCACAATCATGGTTCATTTAATTCTGGGGATTGTCAGGGAGAGCTTAATTAAACCAGTATGAACTTACGTTTCCATAGCCAAGTAGTTTCAGTTTGCCAGAGCAAGCCTCAATCATATGTGATTTCCCACCAGCCATGTTTACAGTAGCCAAATATACTTCTGAAAATGTCTTATTAGAGTCAAAATTGTTGTGGTAAACTAAGTCCTTAGTAGGAAGTCATATCCCTTCAAAAGTCCAAGATGAAGTAACTATAAAAAGATGTGTAAAAACACCTCAGAAAAGTAGCTTATTTTAAAAACAATGCAATCAAAACTTACTTTCCTGATATCGTCACTAAACATTTCTTGGTTTTCATAAGTTAAATATATGGCATTCACAGAAATTAAGCTGGTGGTTATGAATCACCAGGCAGCAACAGACAATATACATAATTATTTGATGAGTGCATCCAACGTATTTTAAACTAAAAATTGCAGTACAAAAATAAAACTAACACTGTTAGCTTCATCTTCTGAGTCTGTAGAGTCAATCTTGAGTCAAGTTGATTACAAGGTTTTTTTCTATAATGTCCTTCAAAAAGAGCTGCTCTGCAGTCACATTGTGATATGCGTTCTGAAGAAGAAAAATACAATGACCATCTTTTCCAATCTCAAAGTACGAGCAGCAGCAACTTTTTATATCTAAAAAGTTCTGAATAAAGAACTGGAATGTTAAGTAACAAGTTGCATGTACTTTTAACTTTTGATAGCCTTTCACATTTCTTTCCTTGCTGGTTCTTGTGCAAAAGTTTTCCCTACAGCCCCGCCTTTCCACTTAAACACTCACATATGTAAGGCTCCTTCATATCAAACCCTAGTAGACCGAATCATGGTACAATACAAATCTGGACACTAAAACTGTGAGTTGTTCGCTTTAATGAAAGCCCCTAGAACCCAAAAAAAAAAAAAAAATCAGCCTAAACTATTACAGTGCCTGGTTCAGTTTCAGATACATTAAGAACAGTGTTTACATGAATATACAAATTTTCTTCCTCAGGAAGTTTTTAAATATTCTCCTCTTTAGATGACACTTGAAATACCACAAGTGCTACAGGAAAGTTTAGGGCTGAGGAGAAATGAGCCTCATGTAAAGTCTGTTGGGGCACCTACTTCTAAAAATACTTAAGTGCTTGTCCTACATGGTGGGGACAGAGGGTGGAGGTGAGGGACAAAAGACAATGCTAAAATCTAACCTGATTTATATACCACTTCCTCAGCTTATATAGTGGGATGGTTCATGGGGACTGATTTCATGAAATATATCCATATACTTTCTGTCGAGTAGTGCTTTCAGTATTGAAAGTATACAGGTAACATTTTAATCCTATCACTTCTGATGCACTACTAATCTACGTTCAAATTAGAACACTAGGAAACTCTTAGTCAAGTGAAATACAAATCCTTAGCCCGGTGCAGTGGCTCATGCCTGTAATCCCAGCACTTTGGGAAGCTAAGGCGGGAAGATCACATGAGGCTAGGAGTTCGAGACCAGCCTGGCCAACGTGACAAAAACCCATCTCTACAAAAATAAAAAATATTAGCTGGGCGTGGTGACAGGTGCCTGTAATCCCATCGACTCAGAAGGCTGAAGCAGGAGAATCGCTTGAACCTGGAGGGGCAAAAGTTGCAGTGAGCTGAGATCACGCCACTGCACTCCAGCCTGGGCAAATTTTTTTAAGTAAAATTGTTTAAAAATAATTTTAAAAACCTCACTATTAATCCCTATTCAAGAGAAGTATGATCCAGTATCAAGGTTTTTAATCTTTTTGACCATGAAGATTCTCTTGTAGGATTAAAATATTCTAGTCCATCTTGTCTACTTAAAAACAAATGCATGAGAATAATTAAGCATAGCAATCCAAGGCTGAATCTGTAATCTCTCAAAAACAACAGTTGCTGTATTTCAATTGTGCAAATATGACAGAATATCTAAAATAAGATTCTGTACTTCCATGGGGTTGATGACACTTGGCCATAACCACGAGGCCCACAAACTGGGATCTGATGCTGTAGTAAAATGATCCTGGACCTGAGTTCTAGCTGTAGCCCTTAGTAGCTCTGTAAACCCCATCAAGCCTTCAACCCCTCAAAACCTGGTCCCTCCCTCAGTAAAATGAGTGTGAGAAGAGGAAAATAAGGGCTTTCCATTCCCCAAAGATGAGTCCCAAGCACATACATATTACCTTAAGTACAGTATATTACCTTATTCATCAAAGACATGGTGGCGTTCCCATAGTAATGCAAAGGACTCTTGAGGTCAGAAAAGTTGTATTTAAAACCAGCTAGGTGAACTTCGTGGCATATGTAAAATGCCAGTGTGATGGCAATAATTCCTGTTGTTGGGTGTTTGGGTTTCTGGGGGAGGGAATGAAAAAAAATTTTAAGTAAAAGGGGCTACTTGTTTCCAAAGCATATTTGGTTGGCCGAATCATCTAAAACAGGGATTTCTCAATGTTTAATAATGAGAGAAATAAACTCTCATCTTAAAAGGCTGAAGTGCCCAAAGAGCATACATGGATACCTTAACTCTAAAAATAAAAATAAACTGTGACTGAAATCCTAGGAAGTCTTTAAAATAAAATATAGCTGCAGTATTATCCCTGAGGACAACTGTCAAATGAAAGAATACTGTGAGGCTTAAAGAAGAGAATGTTGCTCATTGTTTAAAAAAATTTTAAAAACCCTGATGAGTCAGGCTCCTTGTGGCAAAAGCAAAGCCTGGGAATTTTGAACACATGTATGAAATGTGAGGACAGCTTAATTCACAAATGGATGAAATCATGATAAAAGACCTCATGTAAATTCGCCTCAGAATAGCTGTATTTTATACTCACCATTTAAACTAACTCTAGGGAAAGACTAATCAAGCACTTCAATGACAAACTGCAGTAGTATCTGACTAGAAAATATCCCAAATGCATACATAACAATATCACAATCTCAACTGCACCATTATTTTCTTTTTTTTTTTTTTTAGAAAAACCAAGCATCCTCTTTCCTTATCTTACGTATATCTTGAAAACCAGTGTGACAGATATTTGACAAGAGGGTCTTTCAGAAATTTTAATTCTCACTGAGATGGCCTTCCAAGAGAAAAATAAGATATATATTAAGCTTTTTACACAACACTTTCAATTAAGTGTTTCTTATAGTTCTCACTGAAATTACATGTGACTTATTAGGATTTTGAGGAAAAGAAAAACATCAAAGAAGCACAATCAAATCAAATCAATTCCAGGACACAAACTTGTCTGAAAGCCTTAACTGCCTTCAGCATAAGCTTTTCTTTATGCTATGTACCACTGTAACCTAGGAGTCAATCAGCATTACTTCTCCTTTCTCCTTGCGCCTTTTCATGTCTTCTACTAACTTTCTTCACAACTTGAGTCCTTCATCCGTCTACATGACCATTCCTTTATTTAGACCAGCTCTTCTGCAGCCATCACCCACAGAACCTATACTATCACCCGACAAACTCTTATAAGAGGAATAAGCACTGCAGTCACCCTGTCCCCACACCCCAGCGACAGATGAGGGCAAGAGAGAAACAGGCTTACCTGGGTGAATGCTGAATTTATGACCCAACTCTCAAATAGGCATGAAGTATGCCCAACAATCCAGTTACATTTGACTAGTAAATTTCCATTCCTACTAATTCCAAGAGGAGAACTTATAACTTTGAATAATACTAAATTTGGAATAACAGTAAATTCCAAGATGAGAATTTGTAACTTTGTATCCTCCAGCAGCCACAGTCTCCTTCCTAATTTGCCTACTTAATCTTTATTTTTTTTTAAGGAAACAAAAGATGTCAAAAGAGAGTGACGTCATCTTCCCACCTCCAAATCTACCATCTTACCTGTATCTTCACTCATATTTACAGTGCTTATTCCTCTTATAATGGATGAGATATAACTTCAGCAACCCTTCACTAGTGCATATTTTATCCCATATCTCAACAGTTTTTCTTCTGTACTTACTTACCTACTTTCTCCCCTCATCACAAATATTTCTTTCTGCTGAATCATTCCCTTCAACATACACACAGACCAAAAATGAACAAAACACATTTCCTCAATCCTATATCATCTTCCAACTATTGCTTCATTTCTCTGATCCTCGTTCTAGCAAAAAGTCCACTAAAAATTTGTTGCTGCTTGCTCATGAGTTCCAGGTTCTCTTCAACCCAATTCAGGCAGGCGTTTTCCTTCTTTCTTCTTGTCAATATAGATCATGAATATGACCTCCACATTTCTAAAACCAGGGTTTACTATTTATGTTCAACCTCTGGACAGCATTGGACATGGCTGACTTCCCTTGAAATACAGCAATGTTTTCATTTGGTTTCTGGGACACCATATCCTACTGGGACTTTAACATAGCTACGGCTAGTTCTGGTATCATCACTAAGCATACTCAGGGTCTTTCTGTGCTTTTGGAATTAAAGACATTACCTAAAATGAAGAACCAAGATATACCTGATCATACTTCACTTAGGAATATAGGAGCTGAAAAGTCACAAAACACACATTCAGAAGCTGTCCTTTACCCTCAGAATTACTAGGAAGTCAGGTTTAAATTTAAAACATGGATGCTTTTTGACTTGAACATTCCATTTTCAGGAGTCTATCCTACAGAAATCCGACACATGGGCAGAAAACTCCTATAAGCACATATACTGCCACATTATTTAAAGAGAAGAAAATGCTGGATATAGTTGAGTGTTTATAAATAGGAGAAGAGTTAAGGGGGAAAAAAGAAAAGAGCAGAACAATGTCTGTAGTATAATAATTATACTGAACAAACAAAAAGGGTATGTGTATGTGTTTGGAAACAGCAAATAGTCTGGAAGCACATAAAGGATAGAAAAGCTTGGGAGACGACATGAGTTATAGAGGGAAGAGAAAAGAATGGTGACTTTCTTTTTAATTTTTTAATATTCCAAGTTACTTGATTTTCAGTGTGTAACACATTTATTTTTAGCATATAACACTTCTGAATTTCTTATTCACAATTTTTATCACGCTATATATAATCATGAAAATACATGTAAAAATACATGATGTATATTTATTTCTTTGGAATTTTCCCTACTTTAAAAAGGGGGGAAAGCTCATTTCAACTAAGGTATCATATTATATAGTTACTCAAGCTTCCAGTGAAAAATATCTCTGCCACTATATGGGTCTAGAGTATGGTTTTCTAGGGAAAGTAGGCAAACAGGAGTGAAAGTCAGTGAGATTTCATTTTGGAGTTTCAAGAACTCTTTCAATATTGTTGTAACTACCATTTCTTGAGAAATTAGTGCCAACATTTCCTCTGACCACAGAAATGTTTCTGGACTACTTTACTGACAGTTCTTCTTAGCCTGGAAAGCCATGCACTCGTTCTGAAGCCAGGCCAGCTACTCTGAGCACAAGCCTGCCCGTCAGCCCACCCAGTCAGACTCTCCTCACTGCAGAACACTGAAGACAGTTATGAAAGATCAATTGTTTCGGCATGCACAAAGAGACCCCAGGACGGCCCTAAAGGGCAGGGGAAAAAAACCCAATTTAAAATTATATTTCCTTGAAATGTAAATGAAAATCATAAAGTTAATATCCACAGATAACTACTTTTACTAACTCAGAGATGGCCTTTAGAAACCATCTCATGAGCTGTGGTTCTGACAGAGGTTTTGAGAGTTTCCAGGGACCCTCTATCCTACCTCAGCCAGATCTGCAGTTTGAAACCACGCAGAGAAAGATACATACCTGATTTTTGGGAAACACTTTTGGAAAATGAAGCAGTTCATAAGCCGCTGTTCTGATAATGAAAGGATCTAATATTCTGATTTGATAAGGTTTATAGATCAGGTTTAAGGCTGGTTTCTTCCAAAAACCATTAGTGTTCTGAAATAAAGTAAGAATACAGAAAGTAGAACAATGTGGCTTTTTTTTTGAAAAGGAAAAAAAATACTAAAGGTAATCTAAAGGAAAAACAATTTTGCTTACTTACTATTTTGTTACCCATCAACAATTCCAACAGCCACCTCAAATCATGTGGCTTAAAAGCCGTGAGAATCGCTGTCGTATTAGGGTCATTGTGAATGGGATCTGAAAAAACAGATTCCGGATAAAAAAGTCGGAAGGTTGTCTTTCTCCCAACTTCTTCTTCATGTCCTAAAACGGGACCATTATTCATTCTGTGGGTAGTAAAACACACAAGATATGTAGATCAAGTGCAGTATGTGCCATTGCCATCACAGTTCTCAGAAGTTTCAGAGTTGGGTAAACATCAGTCTTTTATCCTGTGCACTGAAACCACAAAGCCATAGATCAACCTTTCACACATATGGCCAAGGAGATCATTCCTTTTCATGAAATAGTTGCTTGATCAAAGGCAGAAATGTTCATCTGTATTTGAAAATTTATTGTGGCGCCAATGATAATTCAGTCTTACATCCAGGGGAACTGAAGACTAAATAAAAGAAATGGGAACACAGAGCCACAGGATACCAGAACTGAAAGACCTTGGAGGACAAACGCCTGGAGAGAAAATTACTTGCTCGAGGCTACACAGTCATGTAGCACAGGGATGTGTGCGACTGACAGGCAAGAAGAATTACACATAAGTTGGTTTAAAGGCCCATCAAAATTGTACTCTGAAATAAAGTTGACAATATAAAATTGCTATATTATATTCAAGCACAACCAAATGAATGTCTATTGCTAGAGTGAACTAAAGGACCCCTACGAATCTACTGTTGGGTTTGTGTATGCGGAAAGCTAAGGTTAGACATGCACTATTTATGCACACATTATGAAGGCATGCTAAGAAAAAGAAATGCTCTGTTTGCAAAACAGTGTCCCCTAGGAGGATAAATACTGTTTTACCCTTTGTCACTGACTCTATGTAATAATACTTGAGATGTCTTTCAAAATGTCGTACCCATGGCATTTTCCTGTCAGGGCTTCCTGTGGTTCTGGATTATCAGATTTAGACAATTACGGGTAGAGACACCTGTGATTGCTTCAAAACTGTTTTGCAGGTAAATTATCACAGCTTCCTCAAAATGAACAGTAAACAGAAAATAAAGCAACCTCCCCATGCATAAACCCTAGGTGGCTTATAACCCCACGAAACCCTCAACACTGCCAAGCCATGCTAACGCACTGCCTCAGTATGCTAACCTTGCCAGTCTTTACCAACGATTCACAGCTACTCCTAACACGCACACACACTTATCCCAGATGAGGACCTTATCTCAACCTTTCCCTAAAAAAATAAGAGACGGAAAGATCCTTATTTTCCCCTCACTACATCAGAGGGACTCTTGGTAGTTGTGACCGCAATCCTGGCTCTCTTTCCATTACAAAAGATTAACCACACTTATGTTCTGGACCCCCTCCCCTCTCTTTTACCACACCAATCTTTCTCATTTCCACCAGTTTACCAATATGCTGGAGCGCCTCCCATCTTTTCAACAGAAAAGCAAACCAGAAAAACTCCCAATTGCATAACCATCTCTAACTGCCATCTGATTTCTCAACTCCGCTTTGAAGCAAAATTTTTGGACTACATTGGTTTCTCTGCATGTTCCTCTGTACATCCAGCTGTACACTCTCCGCATTCCCTGTTCAGCCTACTGCAGCCAGGCTTCTTTCCACATCAGGCCTCTAAGCCTGCTCTTATCAAGAATGTCAACGAGTTTCAGGTCACCAGTCCAACGGTCACCCTCGGTCCTTATCTTGCATGACCTCTCACCAGCATTGAGACACAGCTGGTTGCTCCTTCTGTCCTGAAACAGTTTGCTCTCTTGGCTTCTGTGATCACTTTCTCCTGATTTTCTTCTTACCTGACTGGTGTATCCTCCTTTCTTTGCTCAACCTCTACATGTTGAGTGCTCTAAGGCTCAGTCCTCACCTTCTTCTCCCTCTCAGTCTCTCCTTGGGAAATCTCACCCAGTCGATGGTTTAAATACAGTGTATCGGCCACACACCATCAAGATTTTAACCTGTTTATCCAACTGCCTATGGACATACCCACTGCAAATCTAACAAGCATCTCAAATCTAACATGTTCATGAAGAAATCTTGGTTGTCCTCTAAACTGGCTCCTATACCAGTCTTTCCCAACGCAATAAATGATACCACTCTCTAGCCAATCTCCTAAGCTGAAAACAGAGGAGGAGGCATCCTTCATTTCTTTTTTCCCATGACTCTTCACACCTAATATAGCAACAAATCCTGATAACTCTACGTCTAAAACACGTCTGCAGTCGGTCCACATACCTCTTCTCTCCCATGACAATCCTGTCCCAAGCCATCATCATGTGATGCCTGAATACGGCAACCTAATTCTCTTCATTTCCACCCGTCCCTCACATTCCATTATCCATGCCACCGCCAGCCTATTTAAAAGACATAACCAGATTGCATTGTTCTCTTGCTTAAAATCCTTAAAAAGCTTCCTGCTATACTTAAAGTCCAAGTTCTAATCCTGGCTTTCAAGTCCTCTGCAGCCTGATCTTTGCTCACTGCTTCGGCTTCCAATTGCACCATTCTCCCTCCGCCTGCTACTTCCCAGCCTCACTGGTTTTTTTTTTTTTTTTTTTTTTTTTTTTTTTTTTTTTTTTTGGGCCAAAAAAAAAAAGTAAAAAAGACACCAG
>CAUYLG010013805.1:0-25148 GCA_963573385.1 Cacajao melanocephalus
GTATATATCCAAAGGATTATAAATCGTTCTATTATAAGGACACATGCACACGAATGTTCATTGCAGCACTGTTTACAATAGCAAAGACTTGGAACCAACCCAAATGCACATCAATGATAGACTGGACAGGGAAAATGTGGCACATATATACACCATGTTATACTATGCATCCATAAAAAACTATGAGTTCATGTCCTTTGTAGGGACATGGATGAACCTGGAAACAATCATTCTCAGCAAACTGACACAAGAACAGAAAATCAAACACCGCATGTTCTCACTCATAGGTGGGTGTTGAACAATGAGAACACATGGACACAGGGAGGGGAGCATCACACAGTGAGGTCTGTTGAGGGGAACTAGGGGAGGGAAAGTGGGAGGTGGGGAGTTGGGGAGGGATAACATGGGGAGGAAGGCAGCAAACCACATTGCTATGTACGTACCTATGCAACAATCCTGCATGTTCTTCACATGTATCCCAAAACATAAAACACAATTAAAATTACAAAAAGAGCCACATATCTTAAAAGGAAGAGAATATGGCCAGGATGTAGGCAAACTTCTTGGCTATATTAAACATTTATATTGTATTTGAGAAAAGGGTTGTTGTGTCCCCAAGCCACTCAAATTCCAGAGGTGAAAGAGACATATAGAAAAGTGGCATGTTGAAGGAGAGGACAAGAAGTAATTAATTGTTTCAAGTTATCCAGTTAATAGAACAGAACTTGGAAGAATTTCTGCAAACAGAAATTAAGATGCTAAATTATTTTGTAAAATGTAAATGGTACTGAGTAGTCAGTTGAAGAAATTAGGATCAAACAATGTCTAAATATTGGGGTCAAAAATTCATCCTTCAAGACGATAATCTAAATGCAAGGCCTTGTGAACTCTGTGGTCAATCCAAAGAGGTACTAAATAACCAGATGCTGCAATATTATCAGAGATGTAAAAAATTTAAAGTTTTTAGAAAAGAATGACAAAACAGTCATTTATGTCAGTTATAATAATAAATGTAAGTGACTGGACTCTGAGGAAAAGGCAGTGTTTGTCAGACTGCATGTAATTTGTGACTAGCAAGAGAAAACATTTGTCACAATTGACATGTTCACTAACATAGAAAACCCCAAAGAAGAAACTTAATAATTATTAGCATCTTAAAGGGTGTTGTATATGTGCTGGATATAGGATGAATGTGCATTTTTTCTTGTAAATTTGTTAAAGTTCTTTGTAGATTCTAGATATTAGAAGGGTAGCTTGGAAAAACTTTTTCCCATTCTGTTGGTTGCCAGTTCACTTTAATGATAGCTTATTTTGCTGTATAAAAGCTCTTTAGTTTAATTAGATCCGATTTGTCAATTTTGGCTTTTGTTGCCATTGCTTTTGCTGTTTTAGTCATGAAGTCCTTGCCCATGCCTGTGTCCTGAATGGTATTGCCTAGGTTTTCTTTTAGGGTTTTCATGGTGTTAGGTCTTATGTTTAAATCTTTAATCCATCTTGGGTTAATTTTTGTATAATGTGTAAGGAAAAGATGCAGTTTCAGCTTTCTGCATATGGCTAGCCATTTTCCCAACACCATTTATTAAATAGGGAATCTTTTCCCCATTGCTTATTTTTGTCAGGTTTGTCAAAGATCACATGGTTGTCGATGTGTGGGGTTATTTCTGAGGCCTCTGTTCTGTTCCATTGGTCTATTTCTCTATTTTGGTACCAGTACCATGCTATTTTGATTACTGTAGCCTAGTAGTATAAAGTTAGGTAGCGTGACGCCTCCAGCTTTTTTTTTTTCAAAACCATATTGAGATACCATGCCATGCCAGTTAGAATGGCCATCATTAAAAAGTCAGAAGACAACAGATGCTGGAGAGGATGTAGGGAAGTAGGAACACTTTTACACTGTTGGTGGGAGTGTAAATTAGTACAACCATTGTGGAAGACAGTGTGGTGATTCCTCAAGGATCTAGAACTAGAAATACCATTTGACCCAGCAATCCCATTACTGGGTGTATACCAAAGGATTATAAATCGTTCTATTATAAAGATATGTATCTTTATATCTTTATGTTTCCACACGTATGTTTATTGCAGCACTGCTCACAATAGCAAAACCTTGGAACCAACCCAAATGCCCATCAATCATAGACTGGATAAAGAAAATGTGGCACATATATCGCATGGAATACTATGCAGCCATAAGAAAGGAAGAGTTCATGTCCTTTGAAGGGACCTGGATAAAGCTGGAAACCATAATTCTCAGCAAAATAACACAAGAACAGAAAACCAAACACCGCATGTTCTTACTCATAAGTGGGTGTTGAACAATGAGAACACATGGACACAGTGAGGGGAATATCATACATTGGGGCCAGTGGTCGGATGGGGGCTAAGGGAGGGATAGCAGGCGGTGGGGGATAGGGGAGGGATAGCGTTAGGAGAAATACCTAATGTAGATAGATAACAGGGTGATGGATGCAGCAAACCACCATGGCATGTGTATACCTATGTAACAAACCTGCACATTCTGCACATGTGCCCTACAACTTAAAGTATAATCAAATGAAAGTAAAAAAATGAATTAGGCCTCATTAAAAAAAGATGAATGTGCAAACATTAATTGTATTTTAATGTATTCTTCAAAAATTATAAAATATGCTCTAAGATATTTTGAGTAAAAACAAAAATAATATGCCCAGGAATAAATCTAGCAAAATATGTGAAGGTCTTTATGTAGAAAATATTTTAAACTATTAAAAGGAATTAAATAAGACCTATGTAAATGGAGAGATTGAGTTTAGTCATAGACAAGAAGATTTGTTGCCATAAGATAGGCAATTATTCCCAAACTGATATATTGATCCAATGAATTGTAATCAAAATCCAAATAAAATTTTTGTCCTTAAAAATTAGCATGCTGATTTTAAGTTTTATATGGAATATCAAAAAGTTATGAGTAGCTATGGATTCTTAAGGAAAAATAGAAATGTGAGAAGACTTATTCTAGATATCAAGAATTATTATGTGAAAGTGATTAAGATGTCAGTGTTATGGCACAAGAATTTAAAACATGATCGATGAAACACAACCAGAAGTCTAAAAACATACCATCTATATACTGAAATTTAAAATAGTACATTTTTTGTTCAATTGCTTTTCTGTTTTGGAAGTCAAATAGGGAAAAGATACAGAATATAATTAATAGTGTTGAGAAAATATCATATGAAAAAAATAGAGGAAGAAATTCCCTAAATTATCTGTTTACAAAAACCAATTAAGGAGATCACACTGAAGAGCACATACAGAAATTATTCCCAGATTAATTTTCCATGAGTTTGAGATTAGACCCATGGAACCTGTGAAAGTTAATTTTATGAGTCCGCTTGTCTAGACCACAGGGTTTGAGATAGTTCCTTGAATTAGTCTGGATATTTCTGTGAGGGTGTTTTTGATGAGATTAACATTTAAAGTTATAGACTGAGTAAAGAAGATTACCATAATGCGTGTAGTCCCCTTCCAATCATTTGAAAGCCTAAATAGAGGAAAAAGCTGACCCTTCTCCAAGTAACAGAATTCTCCTGTCTGACGGCCTTCAAACTGCAGCACTGGTTCTTCCTGGTTCTACATAAGCTTTTAGTTTTGCAGCTAGAACTGAGATACTGACTTTGTGAATTTTGGACTTCCTAATCTGCACAATTACGTGAACCAATTCCATATAGTGAATATGCTTATTATCTATATGTCCTATTAGTTCTGTAACTAGGGAGAATTCTGAATACTATAAGAACTATAATATTTTCAAAAGTTTTAAATCTAAGCTTCATACAGAAAATTGATTTGCTCTTTTAATGATTGCCATCAAAATTGTCCAGCTACAAGGCATGGATTGTAGTAAACAGAGTGTGTAAACAAGAATTTAGTGTTTGTGGTATCGATAAGATTCCATACATGATTTACAACTGGAAGGAATCCAAGAATTTTCTATTAAATAATCTTCATGCTTCTTCAGATCATTCTACAAATGGAGCTCTGCTGCTTTGTGTTCAAGAATTATGTATTCAAGAACACAGGGGAAAAGAAACATTGTACCACAGTGTTGACATTAAAGGGTTTAAGTATACCTGCTGCTAAGGAGTACTAAATAAATACAGATTTTAAATTAGGAAAGATTTCTCCTTTCACGTAATACTCCTTCAGTTTCAATTAGGACATTTTGAAAGATTCTGCATTGTTAATAATACCTTGCTGATGAGTTTAATATAGAGTAAAGAATGATAAGCCCAAGGGGGAAAAGCTAAAATCTATCATAAGGGAACTGATCCAAAAGGCAAACAAGTGTGGAGGATGGGAAGAAAGGCAAGTAAATATGCCACAGTGTTATGGCTAAGGGTTGGTGAGTGCTTCTGTGCTCCTGTGTGTACTGAGAGCCTGTAACAGCTGGTGGAAGAATTAATCATTAACTTTCACCAGACTAAAATAAGTTAAATCAGAGGGAAGAACCTCAACATAAACTGATAGTCAAGGAAAGGGCCAAAAAGTGAAAAAGCATTGCTGTATTTTAGAATATGATTTTTAAATTAAAAAGTGGACCAAAAAATCCAAGAACGATTGAGTGGGGAAAAGGTCAGAGAAAGGAAACTGATAACAGAGTTGGACAAGATTAATTAATTTCCAACTTGCTTCCTTTCAGAAAGGACAACAATCTATATAGGAAAATGATAAAAAAAAAAGTGTCATAATGGAAGAGAAGCCCTGAATAGGAGATAGTTAGAATTCACTTCAAGATCACTGAAGGGGTTTCTGCCTGCCACTCCATGCACATATACTCCTGTGCCAGCAGCACCATGCCATTGCCAAGTATGAAACCGGCCATGCTCCTTCACACCTTGTTGACCAGTCAGAAAACTAAAGCCATTTTTCTACCAAAAACCACCCTTTACATCTTGCAAATTTCACTTTTTCTGCTGTATCAATATTTTCTTCTGCTGAATAAAGATTTTGTTGAAGCACCATCACCTCTAAGAAATCCCCATATTGTGTTGAGATGATTTTCTTGCAGTTGCCTCATACCATATGTATTATTGTACATACTCATTTTGTAATTCTTCTATTGCTAGTATATCTCTACCTTCATCCTTAAAGTCCTAGAATTTAAAATTAATGTCTCTCTTCTTTATATCCTTAGTCAACAGAATAGTGCAGGGAATAAAACACATGTTAAATACACAGACAGACAGACAGACAGACACACACACACACACACACACACAGAATTAGTTTGTTGGGGCTGCCATAACAAAATACCATATACTAGATGGCTGAAGCATCAGAATTTTATGTTCTCACAGTACTGGAAGCTAGAAGTCCAAGATAAGGCAGGTTTGGTTTCTTCTGAGAACTCTCTTCTTGGTGTGCAGCTGGTCACCTTCTGATTGTGTCCTCAGAGGTCTTTCTTCTGTGCATGCACATCCTTGCTGTTTCTTTGTGTGTTCTAGTCTCAATTTTTTCTTATAAGAACACCAATGATTTCGATTAGGATCCATCCTAAAGTCCTCATTTTAACTTAACAACCTTTCTAGAGGACCTATCTCTAAATACAGTCACATTTTGAGGTACTGGAGATGAAGACTTCGACACCGGAATTTTGGAGACACAATTCAACTTGTGATAGGTAGGCAGACAGACAGACACAGATAGATAGCTAAATAAATAGATAGATACAGAGAGACAGAGGGATAAATTATAGTTTCAAATGAAGTAACCAATCAATTGATTACATTCCAACTTTGAAACTTGTGAGTCTTACGAAAGTTAATAATTAATAAAAACTGAATTTGCAGGTATGCTTGTGACATGCACATGTGCCAATAATGTTCTAAACTTCTGGGACATGGAAGGTTGATTATGATAGCTGTAGATGGATAAGCTACAAGGATTTCCACAGTGCTTTCAGCCTCTTACTTTCCCCACTTGCATACTCTCTTCACTACAACCATCCTAAATGTACTCATTCTGGTTACAGTTCCTATTTCCCTTGCTTGTGTGTTTTTTAAATGTTAACTTTCTTTCTACTAAAGTCTCTTTCTCTCCATTAAGGTTACCCTTCAAATCTTTGCTGGAATATTTACTTTTACATTTTCTATAAAATATTCATTAAGTCATTATCCCCACCCCCACACAAACAATCTGGGTTACATACAGCATGGAATTTTTTCTGCAACTGGACCTATGAGATTAGAATTCTCGTCTTGCGCGTAATACCAACTGGACTCATAACTTTAGAAAAGAGGCTGTGTTTTCCTTGTTTGCACATTGTTCTCATTACATAGTAAAATGCTTAAAATATAGCAGTTATCAATTAATATTTGTAAAACACATCAACATAAAATATAGATAGGAAACGGGAAGGTTGACACTAGAACCAATAAAGGTTCACTGAGAACAAATCATGCGGAAGTAACTTCATTTCTGTTTTCACAGGATTAGATGGCAGTGGAATATGAAGGATGATTTCAGCAATTTGAAAGGCAAAATATCCATTTATTTATACTTGTGTGAAAGGTATAGAAATACCAGGAATAGCGCAATTATCTGATGTTATAACAAGTTTACAGATTAAGAGTCATGTCAATCTAAAGAGAGCCCATTTGTAATAAGTCACAGAGTTTCCTTTATAAACTCTATGGAATGTCTCTAACAATTAAGGCATAGAAAATTTGCTTGTTGGGTAGAAATGGATAATCTATCAGATAAATTAAGTGCTAATAATGATTTTAGGAGAATAAAAGTTGTAATAGTTTAAGAATTGTAAGATTGAAATGCTAAGGACTGAATTTAGTTATAATTATCAGTTCTATAAGCAAAATATGAAAAAGATCTCTATGTATCTGGAAACTGAAGAAAGCAATATAATATAGCTATACATTTTACTTGAATCTAGGCAAATAATTAATTTTAGAAACTATAACAATAATAGGTTATGTTTTTAAAATATAGTTATACAACAGTACTATGATAGGTGTTTTATTCACATTATATTATTTAATCTACTCAATAACTCTAAAATGTAAGTTCTATAGCTATTCATATTTCACCACTGAGAAAGCTGTGGCTTAAAAGTATAATTTACTCATTCAAAGTTACACAGGTAATATGTTGTACAAAAAGTTTTGAATCTATACCTTTCTGTTTCTTAACTTCACAATTTTAAATACAATTTAATTTCACAACTAAATACACAGCTATACATTCTAGTTTATTGCTCTGGAATCCAAGGCAGAATTCTATTATAAATACCCTCAATTTTTCTCAGCTGGAATTTGGGATGCTCTAATCTGAAGAAACATGACTCTGACTTCATTTTACAGCTTATTTCTTAAATATTTTAGCATATTTAGAAATATTTTCTTTGTTTCCAAAGTTCTTTTTTTTTAAAGGCAGAAGAGTGAGTGTGGTAAACACATTGTACTTCCAAATTTTTAATGCCAAAGCAGTAACTAGTTTGTTTCTTTTTTTTTAAGCAGACTAAAAAACTCTCATTCTGCTTCCTTGTTGCTGTTCACTTTCATTTTGTTTTTATTTTATCTAAAGCAGTTAACCAGCTGCACCTTCACTGAGCCTAGAAGACACAGTCTCGTATATGAAAACACTTCTAACATACGGTTTTGAGGAATAAATTATTCTAGTTTTATAAATAGTTTTAATTGGTTTCAAAATACTTATAATTGTATAAAATTTAAATAAATATTTCCTACTGTTTTAATATATTATAATTCGTCAAATTTATTTTATTTTTATCTTTAGAGTCTCATTTCACCAAAGCAGGAAATTTCTGTGATTCAAATATAATAAAACTAAAACTGATATAAAGTTATAAAGAAAAAGAGGTCTGACTAAAATCAATTTAATAATTAAATTTTCTATCTTATACTCTACCATGAAACTAAATTTTACAATTTTTCATTATCTCTGAGGTTTCTCTAATCCACGGTTCTCTCATTACTCACCATAATCCTGTAACTATGCACATTGTCAACAAACACCAGGGACCATCTCCTTTCCCTCCCACATTCCTCTTTTCCTGATGCTTTAGAGTTCAGGCCAGCATGCTTCCAAGATACACAGAGAGTTAATGGAAATGCTTTTTAATCTAATATGGATTCTGCAACAAAGACTGACGTGGTATGTCTAAGTTATCATTGACCTAACATATCAACTTAATTGAACCATTTAGTCCCTAAATTCACTACCCCAAACACAACAAAAAAATCAAATCAGTAAGCAAAATAATTATAGTAAGATAAAATAAATAAATGAAAACTTAAAAGGTACAAAGAAGGCAAATTAATTGTCCTGATTATCTTTGTAATTTTTGGAGTAAGGGTTATAAATTTTGCTAAAGAGAAATGCAGCACTTTCCTGGACTTATTCCCTTTACTTGGATTTATATCATACTTTCCAATCTTGATTCTAACAATTATATTTATCCCTTTTAACACATTTCTTCTCAATGAAATACTTATTTCTTTCCAACTAATTTATTGGTAAGCACCCCAAAATACAAATGTACAATTTGGCTAGCACTTGGAACAAGAACAGCAAAAGAGATTGCCTTTGCAAATTTAATTTTGAATTTTAGTTGATATTTACACCATGTGGCCAAAATTTGATTTGCTGAAATAATTGGCATTTTGAGTGTTGGGAATTCTAAAAAGGAAGTAAATCACTCTATATAACGGCTAGACTGAAGTGACACACATGACCACTCAAATTCCACTGTTCCATACCTTAAAACAGAATAAAGAGTTTTGATTTGTAGTTCAGTATAAACCTAGCCAATTTTCAAAATTCTTTTAAATTAGTTACTTATGGTAAAGAAACATCATCCATGCTGTTGGCATATATTGAGAGCATAATATTCTAACGCCTCCTACAAAGACTACTCATTAAAACCAGGAAATTAACCTGGCCCTTACATTTTAAGCTATGTTTTGTTAATGTAAAAGTTCTGTTGATTTTGTGATTCTCACCCTTTCAGATAGTACTTAAAATTTAACCTGGCCCTTAAATTTTAAGCTATGTTTTGTTAATGCAAAAATTCTGTAGATTTTGTGATTCTCACCCTTTCAGATAGTACTGTGGTTATTCTTGTCTGTATTAATTTCAAGGAAGGCTAGAGCAGGGGATAAACCTGTAATTGTGGTTCAACACAACGATGTATTTAAAACCTTTTTCTTTCAGTTAGTAATGGAATATTGTTAAGGTCAGGATATGTTATGGCACAGATGAGAGCAGTCTTTGTACTATTTAGTTTTTATATGAAATCAATATTCTATGTATTATACTGTATACTTACTGTATAAACAAGTGATCAAGCTACCTCTTTTGCTTTCAAGAAGCTTACCACACACATTTAGAAGATATAATAATATTTATACATTTTGTATTAAAGTGTCTTTAAATTTATTTGTATCAAGCCTTTAAAGCTCTCATACAAGGGTATAAGAACACTTTTCTCACATAGTATCTTGATTGCTATAAAGGATTTCTAATCTTTGAAGCAAACTGTAGTCATGCTAAACTTTAGTAAAAAAATTATACATGGATGAATCTGGAAACCATCATTCTCAGCAAACTGACACAAGAACAGAAAACAAAACACCACATGTCCTCACTCATAGGCGGGTGTTGAACAACGAGAACACATGGGCACAGGGAGGGGAACATCACACACTGGGGTCTGTTGGGGGTGGGGGGCTAGAGGAGAGACAGGGGGCGTGGAGAGGTTAGGAAGGGATAACACTGGGAGAAATGCCTGATGTAGATCATGGGGGAGATGGAGACAGCAAACCACCATGGCATGTGTTTACCTATGCAACAACCCTGCAAGATCTGCACATGTACCCCAGAACTTAAAGTACAATAAAAAAAAGAAAGATTATATAATTTGAAATATTTTATTTCATTAAAATCAACGCTTTTATTGTCTCAGAAGTGATTTATCTTGTATAGCCAACACTACAGAAACTCCATAATCACCAACTAATGAAGCTTCAGAGAAATATAAATGTGGAATTTATAAAGGTAATGAAAATACCTCAAGCCTATAACCAACATAACTTTGCTTTGCTCATGAATTACCAGAGTCACTTGGAGTAAGGGAAGGATGTGTTTGTTTACAGTGGGCAGTCATGAATACCTTGCTATGGCTGATTACCATTCTGACTACTAGAAAATGGAACTGTTACACACAACAGCATCTGCTGTGCTGGAGTACAGCAATGCCCAGATTGCCTATTACAAAATTCCAGAGACTATTTGCCAGCGATAGACTTCATTTTGCCAATGGGTAATTTGCAGTTTGCTGTGTCATCAGAATCTGAACATGTCGTATCTTTTTCTCATCATGGCCAATCCAAGAATGAAAAAAAAAAGTATAGAGAAAGAACAAAGTGACAGCAGACTCCATGCAAATCATCAGTGGACACAAAATATGTGCTCACAGAAGCTATAATGTATATACCTATACAGTTCTTGACAGTATATAAGATGGAAACAATGCTATTCTGCAGCAGATGAAATTTCACAAGTAGATAAATCAAAGACCCTGTGAAGAATGAGAAAGAGGTTATAAAGAGAAAGAGTAAAATTTGGAACACTGAAGGTTATACTGTAAAATATAATCTGTACACTGAATAGAAATCACGAAATATATTTTGGTAATTACTTTAGGAAAAAACAGAAAATATATGTGCCACATCTAAAATTTATAATTTTTCATCATTATAAGAAAGTTCTATTAGATTATGTAAATAGTGCTAATGTTAGTTGAAATATGAATATAATTCCTGAATACTCATGAACTAAGACTAAAGGATAATGACAATACCTTAAGACTACAGACAACATAACTCTGCTGTGCTCATGAGTCACTAGAATCATTTGGAGGAAGAGAGTATGCAGGCAGTTATGAACATGACATAAAACGTATTTCTTGTCTATACATTTCTGTTATTTGAAATTTATCTCAATTTTTATATAAATCACTGAAATAAATAACACCCAGTATAATTGCTAAATTATAAAACTTTAAATTGTCAGAAACTTAAGAAGTTAGATGTTTACAAGAATCTGTTCCTCACGGAAAAAGCCCTTTATAACATACTTAGCAAATGGCTATTTGCCATCCTTGTGGATATTTGAGTGGTGAAGAACTCACTGCCTCTTGAGGCTACTCACTTTTTTTGCAGCACTTATAATTAGCCAATATAAGTTAAACCAAAATGTTCTAGCCTATGCCTTTTATGTGCTTGTCACAGAGACAAGACATCGCCAGTGTTTCTTTCACACTCTTCATTCTCACTCATTCCCCGTGTCCAATAACCCAGTCCTATCAGTTCTACCTCCAGTAATTTTCTTTGCATCTGTTCCCTCCTTCCATCCTTTCTTATGCCACCTCCGTAATTTTATACTTCCCAATTCTATTAGTTTAATAACTTCATTAGTAGTTTCCCTTTTAGTTAATTGTCGCAACAGTCTGTCCCTAACATCAGAACCAGCTTTCTTCTCCAAGACTGTTTGAATTTATTTCATAGAAGGCATTCAGTAGACTATCGGAATAAATTTGAAATTGATTTTATTACTAGGTGGAGTAACCAAGAACACAGTCTTCCATCTTTTGGCCCTGTCTTCTGCTAGGACTTCAGAATTCTGTCCTCTTTGGCCAAGAACTGGGAAAAAGATAGCAGAGAAAGCTTTCATCTTGGTGACCATGCTAGATAGAAGTGACACACATCACCACTCAAATTCCATTGTTAAGAACCAGTTATATGACCTCACTTAAATGCAAACTAGACAAAATAAATAAATAAAGTTTCTGCTTTAGCAGCCACTTCCCCAAGTCAATCCTACACTATGGAATGAGACTGAAAATGTTAGAAAACCTAGAGCCAGGTCTTCTCAATCTCACGTTTCAGCTTCAATTTACACCCTATCAATTCACAGTTCTTAAACTCCATTCACTATATTACCTATTTTTCCCCTAAGAACATCTTTTACTGAAATAGGCCTGTCTTGTCTTGGAAAATTTCCTTTAAGCCTCCTCACTTCTATAAACTATTGAAACCTTACTCAAATTTCAAGTTTTAAGTCAAATTATGTTCTTCTCTAAAATCTTCCTTAATAATCCAATTGGAAAGAGCTCCTTTTCAATGATTCCTCTTCGGTTTCTTTCATCAGTGTTTTACAGTTTTTATTATAAAGATCTTTTACTTCTTTGGTTCAGTTAATTCCTTGTTATTTAGTTTTATTTGTGGCTATTGTAAGTGGAATTACATTTTTATTTTTTAAGATTTTTCACTGTTGGCATATAGAAATGCTATTATTTTTGTATGTTGATTTTGTATCCTGCAACTTTGCTGAATTTGATTATCAATTCTAATAGTATTTTGGTGGAGTCTCTAGGTGTTTCAAAATGTAAGAACATACTATACGCAAACAAGGATAATTTGATTTCCTCCTTTCCAATTTGGATGCCCTTTACTTTTTTCTCTTGTATGATTGCTCTAGTTAGGACTTCCAATATTATGTTGAATAACAGTGGTGAAAGTAGGCATCCTTGTCATGTTCCAGATCTTAGAGGAAAGGCCTTTAGTTTTTCCCTATTCAGTGTAATACTAGCTGTTGGTCTGTCATATATGGCTTTTATTATGTTGAGGTATGTTCCTTCTATATCCAGTTTTTTGAGGATTTCATCATGAAGGAATGTTGAATATTATTACATGCTTTTTCCTCGTCAATTGAAATGATCATATGGCTTTTGTCCTTCATTCTGTTGATAGGATGCATCACACTGATTGATTTGTATATATTGAACCATCCTTGGATCCCAGGAATAAATCCCACTTGGTCATGATAAATTATCTTTTAAATGTATTGTTGAATTCAGTTTACTAGTATTTTGTTGAGAATTTTTGCATCAATGTTAATCACAGATATTGGCCTATAGTACATTCTTTGATGTGTTTGTCTCTGGCTTTGATACCAGGGTTATACTGGCCTTATAGAATGAGTTTGGAAGTATTGCCTCATCCTCTATTGTTTAGATTGGTTTAAATAGGAATGGAATTAGCGCTTGTTTAAATGTTTGGCATACTTCAAGAGTGAAGCCATCAGATCCTAAGCTTTTCTTTACCGGGGAGACTTTTTATATAAGCTTTGATCTCATTACTTGTTATTGGTCTATTCAGGTTTTGTATTTCTTCATAGTTCAATTTTGGTAGGTTGTATTTGTGTAGGAATTTGCCCGTTTCTTCTAGATTTTCCAATTTACTGGCATATAGTTGTGTGCAGTAGCCACTAATGATCTTTGAATTTCTGCAGTATCACTTATAATGACTCCTTTTTCATCTGTGATTTATTTATTTGGATCTTCTCTTTGTTTTTTCTTAGTTTGGCTAAAGGTTTGTCAATTGTTTAAGTTTTCAAAAAACCAATTTTTTGTTTTATTGATCTTCTCCATTGTTTTCTTCATTTGAATTTCATTTATTTCTCCCCTGGGTTTGATTTGCTCTTCCTTTCCAAGGGTTTTGTTTTTGTTGTTGTTGTTGTTGTTGTTTTGTTTTTGAGACGAGGTTTTACTCTGTCACCAAGGCTGGAGTGCAGCTGTATGATCTTGGCTCACTGCAACCTCTGCCTCCTGGATTCAAGCAATTCTCATGCCTCAGTTTCCTGAGTAGCTGGGATTACAGGTTCATGCCACCATGCCTGGCTAACTTTTGTATTTTTAGTAGAGATGGGGTTTTGCCATGTTGCTCAGCTGGTCTCGAACCTCTGGCTTCAAGTGATCTGCTCACTTCAGCCTCCCAAAGTACTGGAATTACAGGTGTCAGCCACTACCCTGGGCTCCTGTTCAAGTGATTTAAGATGCATCCTTAGGTTGTTTATTTGAAGTTTTTTCTTCTTTTTTGATTAGGCACTTATAGCTATAAACTTCCCTCTTAGTATGGCCTTTGCTGTATCCCATAGGTTTAGGTATGTTGTGTTTTCATTATCATTTGTTTCAAGAAATTATTCAATTTCCTTTTTAATTTCTTCATTAACCCACTGGTCATTCAGAAACCTATTGTTTAATTTCCATATATTTGCAGAGTTTCCAAAATTTCTATTGTTATCGATTTCTAGCTTTATTCCATTGTGGTCACAAAAGATGCTTTATATTAATTTTTTGAATGTTTAAAGTCTTGCTTTGTGACATAACGTATGGTCTATTTTTGAGAGTGATCTATATGCTGACACAAAGAATATGTATTCTGCAGCCATTGGATGACACATTCTGTAAGTATCTATTAGGTCCATTTGGTCTATAGTGTAGATAAAGTTCAAAGTTTCTTTGTTGATTTTCTGTCTGGAAGATCTGTCCAATGCTGAAAGTAGGGTGTTGAAATCTCCATCTGTTTCAGTATTGGAATCTATCTCTCTCTCTAGCTCTAATAATATTTGCCTTTTTTTATCTGAGTATTCCAGTGTTGGGTGCATATATTTTTAAATTGTTATATTCTCTTGCTGAATTGACCCCTTTATCATTATGTACTGACCTTCTTTGTCTCTTCTTATAGTTCTTGTCTTGAAACCTACTTTGTCTGATATAAATATAGAAACTCCTGTTCTTTTTGATTTCCATTGGCATGGGGTATCTTTTTCCATCCCTTTATTTTCAGTCAATTGTCTTTATAGGGGACGTGTGTTCCTTACAGGCAACAGATAATTCAGTGTTGTTTATTTATCCATTCAGCAACTGATTGTTGATTGGAGAGTTTAGTCCATTTACGTTCCATGTTATTATTAATAAATAAGGACTTACTCCTGCCATTTTGTTATTTGTTTTCTGGTTGTTTTGTGGTCTTCTCTCCCTTCTTTCTTTCCTTCCTGCTTTTCTTTTAGTGAGGGTAATTTTCTCTGGTGATATGTTTTAGTATTTTACTTTTTATTTTTTGTGTATCCATTGTATGTTTTTTTTGATTTAAGGTTATCATGAGGCTTGCAAATATCATCTTATAACCCATTATTTTAACCTGATAACAACTTAACATGGTTTGTATAAAAAGCAAACCAACCAACAAACAAAAATAGCTAATAAAAACTCTAAACTTTAGCTTCATCCTGCTGCTTTTTTTGTTTGTTTCTATTTACATTGTTTCTTTTCTTTCTTTTTTTTTGAGATGAACTCTTGCTCTGTCACCCAGGCTGGACTGCATTGGTAGGATCTCGGCTCAGTGAAACCTATACCTCGTAGGTTCTAGTGATTCTCCTGCCTCATCCACCTGAGTAACTAGGACTACAGGCATGCACCACCATGCCTAGCTAATTTTTGTTTCTGGCAGAGACGGGGTTTCACCATGTTGGTCAGGCTGGTCTTGAATGCCTGACCTTAAGTGATCTGCCCCCCTCAGCCTCCCAAAGTGCTGAGATTACAGCTATGAGCCATCATGCCTGGCCTGTTTCTCTACATATCTTATTTTACTATGTCTGAAAAGCTATAATAGTTATTATTTTTTATTGGTTTTAGCTAGTCTACAGCCTGTGCCTTTGCAGTGCAGAATAAGCTAGTCAGTCTACAAAAAAATAACTTTATGTGATTTAGATAGAATTGCCATGAAGCAATTAAATTTGAGAGAATTGACATCTTTATTACATTGGGCCTTTTCAATGTAAACACAGTATCTCTCGATTTAGTTTTTTTTCAAATTCCGTCATTAGCATTTTCTGATTTTGAGCATATAATTTCTATATATAATTTTTTAAGTGTACACATAAATATTTCATTTTTTGGAGCAATTGTATATGATATTATCTTTTTAATTTTGGTTTGTATATGTTTATTTTTAGTAGCGAGATATTAGATTATTTTTTACCTGTTGATCTTCTATCATTTGACTTTGATGAACTACTTACTCTTACATTCTCTGTGTTTTTTCTTAAACCCCAAAGGTTTCTTGGGATTTACTATGCAGACAATCACATCATCTGCAAATATTCACTATTTTTTTTCTTACTTTTCAGTCTGTATGTTTTTGTATTTTTTACTGCCTTTTTGTAGTAGCTAGAACTACTATGTTGAATAAAACTGGTGGGTGCAGATTCTTCCTATTCCAAATCTTAGAGAAGAGAAACACATTCAATCTTTTGCCATTAAATAAGATGTTAGCTGAGGGCACATTAAATGAATCAAGTTGTGGCAATTCCCCTCTATTTTTAACTTCTTGGTCATTTTTATCATAAATATATTTTGGAATTTTTAAACAGATTTTTTGCAGCAATCATTATAACCATATAATGTGTCTTCAATTTATTAATAGGATGATGAAACAAATTGATTTTTAATAATTTTTATTAATCTTTTTATAGATTCTGGGGGTACACATGTTTTGTTACATGATTTTATCATATAATGGTGAGATTTGAGTTTCTAATATGCTCATCACTGGAACAGTGAACATTGTATCAAATAGATAATTTTTCAACCCTCGCCTTCCTTTTGAATTTCCCAGTGCCTATTATTTCCCTCTGTATGTTTATGTGTACCCAATGCTTAGCTCCTATTTTTAAGTGAGAATATAGGGTTTTTGACTTTTTGTTTCTAAGTTATTTCACTTATGATATGGACTCCAGCTCCATTCATGTTGCTGCAATAGACATTACTTTATTTTTATGACTGCATAGTATTCCATGGTTTATATGCCACATTTTCTTTATTCAGCCATCCTTTAATGGACATTTCAGTAGATTCCATGACTTTATTATTCTAAATAGTGAACAATAAACATACAAGTGGACACGTGTTTTTGCTGTAATTATATATTTTCCTCTGGGTATATACTCAGCAGTGGGATTCTTGGGTTTAATGGCAGTTCTCTTTTTAGTCCTTTGAGAAATCTCCATACTGTTTTCCACAGAGGTTGTACTAACTTGCATCTCCACCAATGCTATATAAGCATTCTCTTTTCTTTGCATCCTTGTCAACATCTATTGTTTTTTGCTTTTAGTAATAGCTATTCTAAATGGTGTGAGACGTTGTCTTCTTGTGGTTTTAATTTGCATTTCTCTTGTGATTAGTGATAACTGAACATTTCTTTTTAATGTTTGTCAGGTGCTTGTATGACTTCTTTTGGGAAATATCTGTTCATGTCCTTTCCCTACTTTTTAATGAGATTATCTTTTTTGTTTCTTGTTGTGTTGAATTACTTATAGGTTCTGAAGATTAGTTATCTGTCAGATGTATGATTTGCAAACATTTTCTCCCATTCTGTAGGTTGTCTGTTTGTGTTTGTTGTTACTTTTGCTGTGTAGAAGCTCTTTAATTTAGTTAAGTGCTATATGTCTATTTTTGTTTTTGTTGTATTTGCTTTTAAGGTCTTAGTCATAATATCTTTGTCTAAGCCAATATCCAGAAGAGTTTTCCTTAGGTTTTCTTCTGGGATTTTTATAGTTTGAGTTTTTACATTTAAGTCTTTAATCCACCTTGAGGTAATTTTTGTATATGGTGAGAGATATGAGTGCAATTTCATTCCGTGTTTGACTATCCAATTTTCCCAGCACAATTTATTGAATAGGGGTCCTTTCCCAACTGCATATTTTTGTCAACTTTGTCAACGATTTGTTCTTTGTAGGTATGTGACTTTAATTTTGTATTCTTTATTATGTTTTATTTACCTGTGTGTCTATTTTTGCACCAACACTGTGCTATTTTGATTACTATAGCCTTGTAGTATAATTTGAGGTCAGGTAATGGGATGCCTCCAGCTTTGTTATTTTTGCTCAGTATTGTATTGACCCACTGTCATCACTCCTACTCAACAGAGTACTGGAAGCCCTAGCCAGGTAATCAGGCAAAAGAAAAAAACAAAAAGCAACTAAATTGGAGAAGAGGAAGTCAAATTGTCTCTGTTCACAGATGACATGATCTTATATCTAGAAAACCCTGAAGACTACTCCAAAGACTCCTAGACATGATAAATAACTTCAGTAAAGTTTCAGGATACAAAATCAATGTATAAAATCTAGTAGCATTTCTATAAACCAATAATGTTCAAGCTGAGAATTAAATCAAGAACTCAATCCCATTTACGCTAGCCACAAAACAATAAAATACTTAGGAATACATTTAATCAAAGAGATGAAAGATATCTTCAAGGAAAATGCCAAAACACTGATGAAAGAATTCACAGATGATACAAACAAACGGAAATAAAATCTCATGCTCTGGGAAGAATCAATATTCATTCAAATAACCATACTGCCCAAAGCAATATACAGATTCAATGTAATTTCTATCAAATTATCAATGTTATTTTTCATAGAATTAGAAAAAACAGGCCTAAAATTTACATGGAATGAAAAAAGAGCCTGAATAGCCAAAGCAATCCTAAGCAGAAGGTTTTATTTTTTGGAGAAGTTTATGTTCACAGCAAAATTGAACAGAGTACAGATATTTCCCATGTACCTGCCCCTGACTCCAGCCCTGAATGCACAGCCTTCCTCATTATTGTCAATCCCTACCAGAGTGATACATTTCTTATAATTGATATATATTGATAAATCTACATTGATATATCATTATCACCCAAAGTCCATGGTTCACATTATTAGAAATTAACTCCTCCCTAATCCTTGGTGATTACTTATCTCTTTCCTGTTTTTATAGTTTTGCCTTTTCCAGAGTGTCATATACTAGGAATCATACAGAATACAGCCTTTTCAGATTGGCTTCATTCACTTAGTAATATGCCTTTAAGGTTCCTCTTTGTCTTTTCATGGCTTAATACTTCATTTCGTGTTATCACTCAATACTATTCTATTGTTTAGATTACAACAGTTTTTCCACATGCTGAAGAATTAGAGTCCTGGTTACTTGAAAATTTTGGCATTTATGAATTAAGCTGCCATAAATATCCGTGTGCAGGTTTTTGTGTGTAGATATCAATTTTCACTTATTTGGGTAAATACCAAGGTTTACAATTACTGGATCACATAGTAAATATGTTTAGTTTTGTAAAAAAACTACCAAGCTGATTCAATGTGGATGTACAATTTTGCATTCCATCAGTAATGCATGAGAGATCCTACTATTTCACATTCTCACCAACATTTAGGGTTGTCAATGTTCTGGATTTTGGCAGACTGATTTTAATACGTTGAGTAACTAGTGAAAATTCTGCTAGGTTATAGGATATATTTTACATAATGTTGGATTCAGTTTGCAAATATGTTGAGAAATTTGCATCTAAGTTCATGAGATATAATGATCAGTAGGTATCTTCTAATTGTATTCTCTTTGTTACATTTTGGTTTCAGAGTTAGACTCATAAATTGAATTGAAACATATTCTATCTTATTATGAAAGAAATTATACAAAATTGATGTTAATCTTAAAATGTTTAGAATTCTCTAATGAAATTATTTGGGCCTGGAAATTTATTTTTCAGAAGTGTTTTAGTAATGAGTCAATTTCACTATAATTATAGTTCTGTTTGATCATCAATTTCATCTTGGTTAAGTTTTGGCTGTTTGTACTTTTTGAGGAAATGCTTAAGTTATTTAACTTGTCAAAGTTCTGAGTATAATGCTGTTCATAATATTCGCTTATTATTTTTTTAGTGGTACAGTCTTTAGTGAAATCTTCTGTTATATTCCTGGTATTAGTGATTTGTGTCTTCTCTCTTTTTAATTTTGTCTTGGTCGAGTTTTGTCAATTTTATTATTTTTTTCAAAGAGCAACCTTTTCGTATCACTGACTTTTGTCTAATATTTTCTGTTTTTGATTTTATTGCTTTTTGCACTTATTTTCATTATCTCTTTCATTCTTCTTACTCTAGATTTATTTTACTCTCATTATTTTTGTTGCCTGAGATAGAAACTAAGATTATTAATTTGAGATCTCTCACATTTCCCCATATGTCACATAATGTCCATTTCAACACTACATTGACTTTATCTCACATATTTAAATATGTTGTATTTTCAATTTAGTTCAATTCTATGTTTGTTTTTATTATCTTCAAATTTTTCTTAGATACATATATATACAGATGTTGTCTAATTTTCTTGTTTCAAGATTGTCCTGTTGTCTCTTATTGATTTCTAGTTTAATTTTATTACAGTCAGAGAAACCACTCTGTATGACTTCAATTATTTTACATTTTGTGGAGGTTTCTTTTACATCACAGAATAATGTTGACCTTGGTATCTATTTTGGTGTCTATTTTTTCAGAGAAGAAAACCACTGTCATTCAAATTGGCATCCATTTATAGGAGAATGTGTTTCTGATCACTGTCTGCTTTTAAGATGCTTTGTTTTAGTTTTAGAAATTTAATCATTATGTGTATTGGCATATAGTTTGGGGGATTCATTCTATTTGAAATTCTCAGTTTATTGGATTTGTATGTGAATATCATGTGATCCTGTTCTTATTTTCCTCTTTTCCTGTATCTCAGATAATACAAATGTTATTTGTCATTATCCAACAGGTCCCTGAATTGTGCTAATTTTTAAGATAATTTTCTTTCTGTTTTGTCATATTTTATTAAATATATAAATATATTCTCAATTTTCTTTATTGCATTCCCTGTCATCACCACACTACTATTGAGCCTTTCTGGTGAGTTTTTAAACGGATCTCACAGTATCTCTCAGTTTTATTATTTCCATTGGTTGTATTTTACAACTTCTAATTCTTTGCAGAATTTTCTTGTACTTGATCTGTTACAAGAAGATTTATAGCTGATTCCTGAAGCATTCTTATAACTGTGCCTTTAAAATCCCAACAGTTAATTGAAACATTTAAATCATCTAAGTATTAACATTAACTGATTGTCTTTTCTTATTCAAGTTGTGACTTTCTGGATTTTCGTACAATAGTGATGTTTTATTGCGTCCTGGATATTTTTTCTATTATGTTAGGTCCTCTGATTCCTATTTAAAATTTTATTTTAGAAGGCAATCCACCTTATTTAGATTTAGCATGTGGGAACTCACCTACAGTTTTAGGATCTGGTTCCAGGGTCAGTTTAACTTTCAGTGTTTTGGTAGTAAGATAAAACACCGCTGCTGTGCTGTTTGTATTGTTCTAGCCTCGGGGTTTCAAACCAGCTCACTTTCTTTTCACTGCTTATTAGAGTTCTCCTTTGGTAGGCTCTTTTACTATTTTCAGAATATGTTACTGTGCTTGGGGAAGAGTAGGGTGAAAAGGGGCCTATACGATCTTCTCTGGATGGGAAATTCAGTCATAGTTGCCTTTTAAGCACTTTGTATTACAAATGTTCAATGATATGGGATAAATTAAATGATTTATTTAATTTATTATGTGATAAGAAACATTTACAATCTATTGTAAGAAGAAACAGATAAGTAAATATGTGTGTTATAATCTCAAATTTCTAAATAGCTATGCATATCTAAACATGTATAGAAAAAAGTAAACATAATGTGCTAAGACTAGTTATTTCTAGATGGAGAAAAATAAATAGTTCTTAATTCTCTCCTTTCTTATAACTTCCAAATTTTCTGTTATGAGTGTATGCTTATATTTGCATTATTATCTGAAAACATATAGCAAACAGGATAATTAAAAAAAATTCTTTTGTTAAGGAGCAGATGGAATGTGCATGAGGGAGCATGGCCAGTGCTGTTAGGAATGCCTTATAAAAACTTCTGTTTTCAGATGTTACTCTGCCAAAAAAAGGAGTGTATGTAATTGTTTTCTTTACTGGAGTGATAGGATAACTTGAAGGAGAAGCAAAAAAGAAAGAAAAAAAACATTCAAAATAAAAATAATAAAAGAAGCTCACTGATTTAAAGAGCATAGGTGCTGAAGGACTGTATCTAAGGTGGCTGTTAAGCTCCATCAGGGTATCAACCCTAGGAAAACTTGGCTTTTATTATTAAAAGTTTCTGTCTCAAATACATGTATAAGTCACCATTGATAAAACAGACATAAATGCCTGATAATAACTGCATTCCTTCAGAAAATTTTCTCATTCCTTTATTATTTTATTCTCTCCCTGATTTTCCCTACATAATAGTAGATCTATCTCAATAAGATAGACAAAACCCTCCATTGCATTCTAATGTGTTGATACATAAGATTAATATGTAAGATTAATCTACAGGAGTTTAGGAAATGGCTATTCCAATACCAGGATCAACTTACCCAATATCGTACACCTCAATATTAGCATTAACACCAGAAACAGAATATGTTAATTTTCTTGCATGTATCATACGCAAATTTGTATTGGACTACACATGAAGGGTAACTTAATAGTAATGTAGGGATGAAGAAATAATTCATACATTTCACAGAACAGATGAACAATTAAAGCTCAGGAAGGACTGAAAGTAGTGAAATATTAATAATGTCAGCAAACAAGAGACAGAACTTATCTCAAGTCCTCTGACAAACTTCTCTCTCTTTGTTTCTCACTTTAAATATCTGGTGCTAATGGTAGGTATAGGTAAAGACAAAGAAAGAGAGGATTTGATTTCTCTATGAGTAACATGACTTAGTTTCCAATTTACAGTTTTATGCATAAAAAGAGATCCAATTGGACAAACTGGAGACAGCTGTCAACTCTTGTGTAGATATGACCAGAAAGCTGGGAATATACAAACAAAACATGATCATGGCTTAAGCCAAAATCTATGTGAATGGAAAGGATGATTATCAGGGAAAAAGAACTGGGAAGAAGTGTCCATATGTATGTACTAGAAACACCAAGAAATGGAAAAAATATCTTCTTATCACATATATGAAAGTAATGAACTGGTTTAAAAATAACATATTAATGGACATGTAGTTTTCATAATGAAGACTTTTATGGTAGCATATTAGTAAAGGCTCAGATTTATGGAATAGGTATTATGTAAAATTATTGAAGTCAACTCAAGATTGAGTCATAGACAAGTATTTATAGTAAGCCCCAAATTAAAATAGCAGCCAGAACTATTTTAGTGTAAGTGTACAATATGTTTGTGTTTCAAGCTAAGTGTCATTGCAATGAGTCAACAAGCATTTTAAATTTTAAAAGGTTATAAAGTAAAATCTTACAGTAAGCTGAGTGATTTATTATCAAAAAAAAAGTATTTTTAAAAAAATTTACTATAGTCTAAGTTTGCAGTGTTCATGAAGTCTACAGTAGGGTACAGTAATGTCCTAGGCCTTCACATTTACTCTTCATTCACTCACTGACTCACGCAGAGAAACTTCCAGTCCTGTAAACTTCATTTATCATAAGTACCCTATACAAATATACCAGTTTGTATCTCTTATATCATACTTTTCTTACAGTTTTGTTATGTTTAAATATGTTTACAGACACAAATACTTACCTGCATATTAACTGTAGGCAGTAACATGCTGTAACACTTTGTAGCCTAGAAGCAATAGGCTATACCATATAGCCTATGCATGTAGTAGCTATACTACCCAGCTTCAAATGAACTCTATGATGCATTTCTCAGAATGTATCCCCATTGTTAAGTGATGTATGACTGTATATCTTGATGAAGTTAGGTTTACTTCAGGAAGGCAAGGATAGTTTATCATTCAAAAATAAAAAAAAAACTCACCATATTAACAGAAATTTAAAAGCCATATTATTTTCTCAATAAATGTAGAAAATGTGTTTTACAAAATTTAGTATATATCTATCCTTAAACATTCCCACCAAAGTATAAATAGAAAGTAATGTCTTAATGCAATGAGTTGTCTATAAATAAGACTACAGTGACCATCAAACTTAATTTTTAAAAACTGAAATATTCTGGATATTAGCCCTTTGTCAGATGGGTAGATTGCAAAAATTTTCTTCCATTCTGTAGGTTGCCTGTTCACTCTAATGATAGTTTCTTTGGCTGTGCAGAAGCTCTTTAGTTTAATTAGATTCTATTTGTCTATTTGGCTTTTGTTGCCATTGCTTTTGGTGTTTTAGTCATGAAGTCCTTGCCCATGCCTTTGTCCTGAATGGCATTGCCAAAGTTTTCTTCTAGGGATTTTATGGTTTTAGATCTTAACGTTTAAATCTTTAATCTATCTGGAGTTAATTTCTGTATAAGGTGTAAGGAAGGGATCCAGTTTCAGCTTTCTGTGTATGGCTAGCCAGTTTTCCCAACACCATTTATTAAATAGGGAATCATTTCCCCATTGCTTTTGTCAGGTTTGTCAAAGATCAGTTGGTTGTAGATATGTGGCATTATTTGAGGCCTCTTAAACACATTTACAAGAAAAAAACAAACAACCCCATGAAAAAGTGGGTGAAGGATATGAACAGATACTTCTCAAAAGAAGACATATGCAGCCAACAAACATGCTAAAAGCTCATCATCACTGGTCATTAGAGAAAGGCAAATCAAAACCACAACGAGATACCATCTCATGCCAGTTAGAATGGCTATGATTAAAAGTCAAAAAACAACAGATGCCAGAGAGGATGTGGAGACATTGGAATGCTTTTACACTGTTGGTGGGAGTGTAAATTAGTTCAATCATTGTCGAAGACAGTGTGGTGATTCCTCAAGGATCTAGAACTATAAATACCATTTGACCCAGCAATCCCATTATTGGGGTATGTACCCAAAGGATTATAAATCATTCTGTTATAAAGACGCATGCACACGTATGTTTATTTCAGCACTATTCACAATAGAAAATACTTGATCATCAGTGATAGACTGGATAAAGAAAATGGGCACCAAATGCCCATCGATGATAGACTGGATAAAGAAAATGTGGCACAAATACATTATGGAATACTATGCAGCCATAAAAAAAGAATGAGCTTATGTCCTTTGCAGGGATATGGATGAAGCTGGAAACCATCATTCTCAGCAAACTGACACAAGAAGAGAAAACCAAACACCGCATGTTCTCACTAATAAGTGACTGTTGAACAATGAGAACACATGGACACAGGGAGGGGAACATCACAAACGGGCCTGTCAGGGGGTAGGGAGCTAAGGGACAGATAGCATTAGGAGAAATACCTAATGTAGATGATAAGGTGATGGATGCAGCAAACCACCAAGGCACATGTATAACTATGTAACAAACCTGCATGTTCTACACATGTACCTCAGAACTTAAAGTATAATTTTTAAAAAACTG
>CAUYLG010013806.1:0-65972 GCA_963573385.1 Cacajao melanocephalus
GTATGCTTTTAAGGTAGATTCCTAGAAGTGGGAATCCAGGTCAGAAAGCAAGGATGGAGATCTATCACCTGTCTATCATCTATCTATCTATCTATCTATCTATCTATCTATCTATCTATCTATCTATCTATCTATCTCATCTATCTATCTATCTATCTATTATCTATTGAGAGGAAGAGGAAGAGAAAAGAGAGAAGTGTGTGGGTGTGGGTGTGCTTGTATATGTGCACGCACACGTGCACATATGCAAGTGTGCAAATATCCCTTCAACACTTTTAGGCTGATGATCATTTCTACCAGCAATATGTGAGAGGGCCTGTTTCTCCAGACTCACCAACAGGACACATTAAACTTTTGCCTATATAATAAATAGGAAACAACATCTTAGTTATGTTTTAAATAACATTTCCCTGATTATGATTGTTTACTTTTTTACCTGTTTGAAGATCACTTTAAAATAATTATTTATAAATTATCTGATCATGTTTGGTTTTCCATTTTTTTCTATCTAAGCATTGCTATTCTGTTCCCTAAGTTTTAGAAATTCCTTATATAGTGGTAATGTTAGCCTTTTAACCATGGTACATGTTACTTATATTTTCTCCCTGTTTTTCAGTTATCTTATTACTGCTTTTATGGTATTTTTGGCATGCATTTTAAAAAGATTTGTGTAGTCAGATATATTAATCTTCTATTTGATTGCTATTGAGTTTGAATTATCCTTAGAAACACTTTTCCTACACCAACTTCAAAGACAAATCTACACATCTCTTCTCCTAGCACTTGTATGATTTCATTTTTACATTTATATTCCTAATCCATTTGGAAGATTAGGAATTTCTAATTCATATTGTTGTGTGTGATGTTAGATGTATAGCTAACTTTATCATTTTCTAAATGGCTACCCAATTGCTCCAGCACCCTTCATTAAAAGCTCCTCTTTACATTAGTGATTTGAAGTGTCATTTATCCTTTATATAAAATTAACACATGCACATGAGTCTACTTACAGACTTCCCATTCTGTTTCACAGGTCTGTTTATTGCTGTACCAATGCCACACTAATTTTATTATGTATATATATATTTATTTATTATGTGTATATATATAGATAGATAGATAGATAGATAGATAGATAGATAGATAGATAGATTTGTTTTTACCTTTTAGGGCAAATCTCCCTTCACAGATTTTTTTATGGTGGTTTTGAGCTATTCTTAATTGTTTTTACATATGAATGTAACTATCTACTTTTTTAACTCCCTAATATGGATTATTTATATTTTACTGGTGTAGGTTTTAATTCCTTAAATAAATTAAATGTTAACTTCGTCTATCTAATGGATGAAGAGGCACAATTAAGAAATGACTATAAAATATTTTCAGTGAAGATTTTTTTTCTGAATTATATACAGTTTGTTAGAAATGTTTAACCTCAGCAGGATTAAGGTAGCACATTTCCTGTTCTGGCTTCATTAAAATAAGTAAGTCTTCCAAGTTCCTAAAGTCCAGATTTGTTTTGCTTTCTTTTTCTTTATTTGAGACGGAGTCTCACTGTCGCCAGGCTGGAGTACACTGGTGTGATCTTGGCCATTCCCCAAATCCTTAAGGCAGATGTCATCCTAGATAGCAATTGGAAGGTCAATAGCCTTTTGGAGTAATGTCTGTTTACAGAGATTCTTCAAAAACAATTATTTTTTTTTGTGTCACTGTCATTAATGTGTAAATAACCAAGTACTATATAAACATTCCTGGTAATTTATGTTAAGTTAAATCTTTTTGACACTCAGAATGTCAAATCAAAAGAAAACAATTTAAGGAGACAGTTCTGTATTTAAAGCTCTGTGTATTTAAGAGTCACTCTTTTTAACAGAAATTTTGGAAACCATTTAGAAACAATTGCAAAGTAGATTTTTGAATGAAAGTAGTCTTGTGACATTTTGAGTATTGTTAAAGATGAGATCATTGTCACTTTTGCCCAAAATGAAAATCTATAGGGATTAACATGCTGCTTAAATTCTGAATTTTGACTAAGACCATAAAGCAGGTAATATTTTCAGTTTCCCTCCCAAGAATCTTTCTTCTGGTACCACCTTCAATCATTTTCTTACTAGGAGACTGATAAGAAGATTGACAATTGGGGCTTCTTTTTCTTCTCCCAGCAGGCAGATTTCATATCAATCTTCTATCTTTGGAATCCAACTTATTTATAAAGTAATGTATCATGAGAAAGTTACTACCCACACAAGAAAAAGACAAAATAAACAGAAATGCCCTGTTGTTCAAATTCTCCCTTATGAGAAATTGACTATTTTAATTGCAAATATCCCAGAAAATTAAGGAATTTTTTTCTTAAAAAATGATTGATTTTAAGTAAATTTTAATTAGAGTGCATAATGTATCTTAATGTTAGGCAGAGCTTCACACATAGGCTGCTCACAATGAAGATGAATATCAAACTTTCATGTTTACAAACCATCTGTAAAGCTAAAACCACTTATAAAAATATATACATGTCCAGGATGTATATATTTGCTGAGAATCATTACTCTTTTGTTTTGTTTGTTTGTTTGTTTGTTTCTTTTTTTTTTTCTTTTCTTTTTTTTTTTTTTTTTTGAGACAGAGTCTTGCTGTGTCACCCAGGCTGGAGTGCAGTGGCATGATCTTATCTCGGCTCACTGAGCCTCTGCCTCCTGGGTTCAAGCGATTCTCGTTCCTTAGCCACTTGAGTAGCTGGAATTACATGCATGTGCAACCACACCCAGCTAATTTTTATATTTTTAGTAGAGATAGGGTTTTATCATGTTGGCAAGGCTGGTTTCAAACTCCTGATCTCAAGTGATCCACCTGCCTCAGCCTCCCAAAGTGCTGGGATTACAAGTATGAGCCACCATGCCTGGCCCATTACTCTTTGTTTTATACAGAATGTTTCATGCTTCCTGCTTTTTGAATTAATGAATTTTATTTTAAACAGAATATTTTTATTCACAGCAAAATTGAGCACAAACTAAAAAGAGTTCAAATATACACCCTGCCTCCCTACCCCCACATACAACCTCTCCCTCTACCATCAGCATCCCATACCAGAGTTGTACATTTGTTACAATTAGTGAACCTACCATGGAACATCATCATCACCCAAAATGCACAGTTTACATTAAGATTCACTTTTGGAATTGCATATTCTGTGGGTTTGGACAAGTGTATCATGACATGTATCAACCATTATGATATTACACAGAATACTTTTACTGTTCTGGAAATCCACTGTGCTTTTCCTGTTAATTCTTGACTCCCCTTACCCCCTGACAACCACTAATCTTGTTACTTTTTCCATAGTTTTGCTTTTCCCAGCATGTCATATACTTGGAATCATACAGTATGTAGTCATCTCCATTTCATTTCATGGCTTGATAGCTTATTTCTTTTTAGTGCTGAATAACATTCCATCTACTCATCTACTGAAGGACGCTTTGATTATTTCTAAGTTTTGGCAAATATGAATAAAGCTGTTATAAGTATCCATGTGTAGGATTTTATACAGGCGTAAGTTTTCAAAACATTTGAGTAAATACCAAGGTGTATGATTGCTCAATCATATACTAAGACCATGTTTAGTTTTGTGAGAAACTATTAAACTATCTTCCAACGTGACTGTACCACTTTGCATTTCTACCAGCAAAGAATGAGAGTTTCTATTGTTCCCTTTCTTCACCAGCATTTGGGGTTGTCAGTGTTCTGGACTTTGGCCATTCTAAAATGTGTAGTAGTACCGTATTTTACTCTGCATTTTATTAAGTGACATACCATGTTGGACATTTTTTTCATATGCTTACTTACCACCTGTTTATCTTGGGTGTAATGTGTGTTCAGATCTTATGCCCATTTTTAAAATCAGGTTGTTCATTTACTTAGCATAGTGATTTAAGAGTTTGTTGTATATTTTGAATAACAATCGCTTATCAGATGTGTCTTTTGCAAATACTTTCTCCCAGTTTGTAGCTTGCATTCTCAATCTCTTGACTCTGTCTCCTTTTAAAATTTTAAGAATGGGCCATAATTGTTTGGTTCCATATTAAAAATGAAAAAGTAGCCTTCTCAAATATAAGCAAAAATGTAAACTTTAAGGAGACTGGCTGTTTCTTAGTTTAATGAAATTTCCACTAAATAACACTGTACCCTGACATAAGATTGGATTTCACTGTTAACAATAGATTGCTGACAGATTGTATCTTTGCTATTCTAAGATCACTGAACCTTCATGATATAAATATTCATCAAAAATGAACATACGACAGAAAAATAAAGAACATAAAGGGAGCTGAATTTCCTACAGAGCCTCTTTTTGTTTTCATCAGTCTTCAAATGGTTTACTGTTAGCAGAAAAGAGAGAGGCTGGTTTATATAGCCCTGAATATTTTAGAGGAAACCCTGCTTTTAACATGTATGGCGAGATGGATAATTTTCCAACTATGAAATTGCTAACTAGTTTTGACATTGGGGACCACTTAAAACAAGTACCCTCTGCTCTCCTGGTGGGCTTGAAGCCGAGCAGCTGTATTTTGCACAGCACATTGAATCATAACGGGCCATGTGCTGTTATGAATATTCATAAATCTACCATACTCTGTCTGCCCCAAGATGATTTCAGTGGATGTTGCTAGAGGGATTTGAAATATCACTTTTGTAGTATCCTTGAAAAGAACACACACATCAGGAAAAATAGAGCTGAAGCCAAGGTAATTCTGTCCTTAGTGTGCACTTCAGAGCTCTCCTCCAAATGATTTTGCCCTGTAGCAATGGCACAGAAATCCATCATAATGACAGAGATGAGAGGTTTAAACTTTTTAAGAATCTTAAAATAGGTTAAATTAAAATCTAAGTGGTCACTATGGTATGGTTTTACTGACTGACACACTTCCCCATACATTAAAAAAAAATCTGATCTGATTCTGTAAAGTAGCAGTGGTCACTGGAGGTTGTGATTTCCAGATGATACATTTAACTAAAATTATAGCTACTTTAAAATTATTACCAAAGATACTGGAACACTCTTGATAAGGCATATGACTATACTTCAACACAGACATTTTCTCTTATACTTTCAAGTTAATTAAATACTGCTCATTAGCCTCCTGACCCTTTATGTTGGACTCTGCTGACTTTAAAGCCAATTTCTACATTTCATTCTATTAATTCTTCTGTAGAGACTGAAATCAAACAGGCATATGCATACCGCAATACTTGCAGGCTTAGGAATTCATAAGAGTGTTTTCATAGAAAGAATCATGATGATTGGTGGTGAACTGAATTGTACTCATTGACAGAGAATTAAGTTGTTAATAAAGACCCTTGTTGGGGATTTGGATTCTGTGTATCCTGGCTTCATCACTTAGCCATGGCCTTATGATACATTCACAAAGTCGTCTCTACCTACAGGGGTTGGCCGATTTTTGTTTCTTTTCTGGTTTAATGAATATATTGAATATATAGTTTTTTTTTCATTTTCAATTTCACAATTTTTTTCTCTTTCTTCTGTAAATGAATTCTAGATCATATTACATTGCATTATATTAAATATATATATGCTATTATATACTAATTGTATTTTTCACATTATATTGTCTATTGTTCTGTTTTATACATAATGTTTTTTACTCTTTGTTTACTACAGCAAAGGAGAAGATTGTGGGGTGATTCCAATAATAGTTCATCTCAGGTCCAATTCTTGGTCCTTCCATTACATCAGGCACCTTTTTTCCAAACCTAAAAGAGTAGAGACATTCTTAGTTTAAGCCTAGGATATAGCCACGGCTTTGCTATACCCTATACATTAGCATCTGGTCAACTGCAGAAATGGAAGAAAATTTACTTTCATGCATGAGGAGTATTTTCCTGGCTGAAAGTCCAAGTTGGGTCTATCTTTAGGGCTACTGACAAAGCTTCTTATGAGGATGCTTCATATTGTGGAGGGAGGAAAGAGGGAGTAGAGGAGACATAGATACAATGACCTAGATATAAAGCTTTGGTATATTCAGCTAGAAATAGTGATTCTGAGGACGCATTGTGGCATGATTATGTCATTAAGTATATGGTAGCAATGGGCATGATAGAAGTAAAAACTGAAGGTGTATTTTCACCCCACCCAAAAATCAGTTAAATGTTGGGACACAAATAATCCAGGTCTAGAAAAGTCACGTGCCATAGCCATGATATTGCACATCATTCATCTTGTATTTTTGAGAATCAGTGAACAAGTAAATAGTACTGAAGTGGAAAACTTTGTCCAGGCCTGTGCGAACCCAATGTTTTATTTAGAAATAGAACAAGTAAGTTCATTACTATAGCATGACATGATATTTGCTTAAGTGGTGGTCAGCAAACCCTTGAGTACTGCTTAATGTGATAAAGTTGGTAAAATACTTTGTGCAGCACAATTCTTCCCTGAATGTTTTGCCATGCTTGGGCTGCAAGGACCTGCTGGCAGGACTTGTTTTGCATCCTAAAGAGCAAAGGAGGCATCAGGACATAAGTCCATTCACTTGTATCTGTTTGTCTGGAATGTAACTTGTGTTGGTTTGCACAGCAAATAAATTGATCTTGAATAAAAACTGGGTGGTCATTGTCATTAATCTTTGGACCCAGATTAACTTTTTTGGTCATGCCTAGTCTAACAGTGAAGAGATATTCTCATTAACAAGTAAAGCGTCCAGCTGTCACTGTAGATCTCAAATGCACATATAGTAGTATAGGGAAGAGTAAGAGAGCGAAAAGACTGATGGGGAAGACATTAGCAGAGGAGGGTGTGGTGTTTGCCTTTGCATCAGCAGGGATCATGGAGTAACACTGAGGCTTGGGAAGAGCACTTAAACAATACTAAAACATTCTAAGAACATTTATGAACTGAGGAAATTTGAATTACTGTTGTTCTTGTGGATATGATTGTGTTTATGGTTGTTACCTCATTCATATTAATAGCCTGTGTGCCTTAGTGTAATCATGTAGTTAGGTTTTTCCCAAATATGTAGTTTATGTTATTAGACTCAACAATTCCCATAGACAAAGGTAATATCACGATCTTATTTTTACATTTTTTGCTCTCAACTCTGCAAAGCCAAAATGCACAGTCCAGGGTTTTATATAGTAAAGAGTGGCTTGGATTATCCAACTGGTGCATGAGGCCCAGTGTAACAGTTTACTCTTGAGGAAATTGGCACCTGTGAAGAATTTTAGTTAAACTGATCTCTTGATATCAGAAAAGTTTCTGCTATGCCATTCTTTTTGATGACTTCTTAATATGCATCCTGATTTTAGACAGTACCAGTGGCCACATACAAGATATACTTGGAAGGAGAGTATTACAGATGGTAACCTTGAATCTGTGTTTTAGTAGTAAGAGCATTTAGAGTCTGTGCTTTCCTTGTGGACATCTTAGTGCTGTAACTGAGCGAGTCAGAAGGAACATGCCATGCTCTGAGTTCCAAATTAAGAGTCCTTTATTGGCCAGCGACTGAGAGTCAGCTCATGTTCAAAATCTCTCAGCCCCAAGGAAGGGGCTTGATTATCTTTTATACCTTGATTTAGCTGGGTGGGGGGGGTACCTAGCTGAAGTGGAATTTTACAGAAGCAGAAAGAGTAAGTTAGATAAGGAAGCTGGTAACCAGGGTCCAGGAGGTTCCCAAGATTGTTGGTTGCTAAGGGTATTTCCATACAATCATCAAGGTGAGTAGCAGGGGGAACTTTCTGTACAATCAATCGCCAAGGAAGGTATTCGCAATAGCAGGTAGACTTGCCAAGCAGGATGCGATTACAATGGTTACAGGTACTGCAAACAGTGTGAACCACTCTTAACAGTTCAAAGCTTTGAGTGCAGTGTGACCCTATAATGCACCTGTGGGGGCTGTGGCAGGGAGGGAAAAGCTAAGCTGGAGCTTGTTGGGGTGCAGCTAAGATGGAGTCAGTTAGGCTAGTGCAAGTTAGGTTATTCCATTAGCATCTACATCCCATCTCTTGCCTCCTATTGTTACTGCTACTATTTCCATAGAAATTCTCATTTCCGTTTGGAATACACATTTTTGTTATTTGTAAGCTCCCCCTTCTTTTTCATTTCTTCACCCCATTTTCAGACTATTTTAACAACAGAATGGAAATTCACCACTAAGTACATTTATATGTTTTGGCTCTTGGAGCCTGAGATGGTACAAATAAGTACAAGAACATTTTCCGTATAAGTCATATGAGGTGATTTACATTTCTTAATATAACCTTGTCTGATTGGCCTTGTCTGTTATGACCTCCCAAAGAGATGGCTGTAAAGGATTAAGAAGATCAAACATTACAAAGTTGTTCATTGCATATGCTTCAAAGTATTGCCGAGATGAAGCCAGATGGAGTCTTTAATTCCATCAGCTACTTATTTCCTTGCTGCAGTACCAAAGATTGTCATTTTTAAAATAATGCCTCTGATTTTTCTAACTCGTCCTTCATTGTGGATCATGCCAGTGAATAATTAATGAAAGTGTGTTTAGGTTATGGGGAGTTTAAAGCACACCCTAATAGCTGTAATGTTGATTGCTTTTAAATGTTGTAATGCTTTTGAGGGTATCTGCTAATGACTCCTTAATTACATACTTGCTTTTCTTAGAAAATCAACTCATTTCATTATTACTGATTTAATTTTCTCTTAAATATTTAACTTGATATTTTAATAAATCACTATGCGTGGGATTCCATTAGATGTTTGGAAAGATTAAGTTTAATGTTTTACTCAAATAACATATTAAAATGGCTGAAGATTTGTATTTTTAATCTCATAATTTTAAAAAAACATGCCTTAAGCACCATGAAAATCTCAACAACTTTGGCAAGAAAAGATCTTGGTTTGACTCATGGCTTCTTTATTTGATAAATGTGTGAAATACAATAAATGAATATTTTAATCTCATTTTTCATTTCATGAGACTGGTTGAGTGAACATAAGCCTAGTGGTTTGCAAATTGTTTGGCCTATTATTAGGAGGTTGATATTTTAGTAGCCCAAAGACAATTCATTTACTATCAGAATATATTTTTTTTCTGGAAAATGTGGTATTTCTTGGAAAACTGCTGAAATGAATTATGTATCTTTGCTATTTTTATATTTAATTATATTACTTTCAAAGATTTAAAGCTTTTGCTTGAAAGTAAATCTTTTGAAAAAATACATTGAAACTAATGTTGAATTCTTTTTCATTGTTGGAATGAAAATGAAGATTGATTTGGCATAATCTCCTTGTGATCTTTTAAAATAGTTTTCTTTGTACTTTTAAAAAATAATACTGTAACGGTTCGCATGTATATTGGTTATTAAAATACATTTGTCTGGTACTTTAATATATACCAGGATGCATGAAGACTCAAGTACAATCTGAATCAGCACAATGCAAGTGGAAAGGTGAGCTTTTATTTTCCTCACAAAATTATATCTAATATAAACCTTATAAAAATACAGGATTTTTAAGTACTTGTAAATTAATAACAAAATTATACATAATTTTGTATTGGGAGGGAGAAAAGTTAAGCATTTTGTAGCACAGTAAAATGCAGTTCTAAATTGACTTAGCATTATTATGGAAAATGTACTTTCCAAATATTGTATCAGAATTTATTACCATCGTTGAAGTCGAAATATAAATTAATCTCTAAATCATACTATTTATTTGGGAATTAGAATTGTCATTTGGAAAAAAATTGCCCACCAGAGTGATATGTCAGAAGGATAAAGAGAAGATTGGGGGTTTATTAGAAAGAGAAATGTGACATTGTTTTGAAAGAAAGCTCACTGACACTAGAGAAGATTTTGGGACATGGTAAGCTTTGATTGGTGAGTGACAGCAGTAGGTAAAACCAGTATTAAGAGTCACAGCAGGTCATTTCAGCAGCTACTTGGGAGAATTGGTCTTAGGGATACAGTGAGCTGCTTCAGCAGCTGGGCTTGCTGAAATGCAATTACTGGAGCTGGTGCTATATATGCATGAGTGCTTTTTCTCCCTGACTCGTTGACTATGACTTAGTTGGGTATGAAAAAATGATGCAGTTGATGCAGAATTTTTCTTGGTACCTTCATCAGACTCAGGATAGGGGCAAACTTTTACTTGTCTTGCTGCACTCAATCCCTTGCAGGAGGGAGCACATGGGAGAGTTTGTGCAGGATTCAGCCAGCTACTTCTGGTGCCAACAGGAGTAAGCTCCATGCGGGGCCGATGGCCAGACCAGGCATAAGTGAGTGAGTGTAGGATCCGGCTGGCAGCTCCAGGCACCAGCAGGAACAAACCCTGTATGGGACCCACGGCCAGACCCAGAGGAGTGTTCCAGTACTCTCTTAGCTCTGCTGTCTGCAGACTAACAGCTCCGCTGGCCGCTTGCCTTATTGCATGGGAAGGCTGCCTCTTCCAGTAAGCACAAAAGACTGGCATGATAGCATTTTTGGGTACCCACACTTGTTGTATCCTAAGCTCTTGATCAGTGTCCAAGAAGAATGAGGTGGCATGGATTCTTGAAGGATGGTAATGGTGGAGAATTTTATTGAGTGGTAGAAATGTTTTTCAGTGGAGAGCGGAGTTGGAGAGGGGGCAGGGAGGGTAGGTAGTCTTCCCCAAAGTCAGGTCATCGTCTCCTTAAAGTCCAGTCACTTCTTCCTCAAAGTCAAGCCATCTGTCTTCCCCAAAGTCCGGCTGTCTCTCCTCTGAAGTGAAGCTGTCTTTTCCGTCTACCAGCTGAATCTGGGATTTTTATAGGCAAAGGACAGGGACTGGGCAGGCCCTAGATAGTTTTGGAAAAGGCAACATTCAGTTGGTAAACATACATTATTTAGAAAGAACCAATTGGGAGAGAGAAGGGAAAGAGGAAAGAAGTTCTCACTTTGGGTTACAGGTGGCTTTGGCTTGAAGGTGGAGTTTTACTAGGGACCTGTCTCTATCTGCCTAGGCATTTGGCTGCCTCCTGCCATTCTCACAATTAATATAATCACCTTTTACATTTCCCTATTTGGATCAAGATATTTCTCTGAGAGCATCACTAAGCAACTATCTTGAAGTCAGGCTGAGATAGACCTGTCCTAGTGGTCTCTGGTCTTACATCATGGGCCAAATTTGAGTAACAAAGAGGCCAGAAGGAAATTTTTTTCAGGGAAAGTTTCTTTGGAGTCCAGTATTGAGTTTTACCTTATTAGTCCTATGGATATTAACAATCATTTCAAACTTTTGATCTAAGGTTACCCTCTTTGAAGAGCTGGCTTCATTAAGATTAGACAGGCAATAATAACAGAGCTGAAAGCTCATAATACAAAAAATAATTAGCAACAATAAAACAAATTTAGTTTGTACGATGGCTTTGAATGAAGAGCCGAAGCCTAAGGTTAATCAACAAAACAAATCAGGAGATGGTGGGGAAACTAGGTGAGACCTATTATAGTCATTAACTAGCATTTTAACACTGGATTGAATTAAAGCAGAAAGTATCAACTCTATAAAAGGGACCATTAGCACAATTTGAACAAACAGGTGTGTTGGATATTGTCAAAGTTACCCATCAGGTGAATTTAATTTTATTTTAATGTCAGGTACTGTCAAGTAAAAAACATAGGCATTAAGAGGGGTGTATTAGTCTGTTTTCATGCTGCTAATAAAGACATACCCAATATTGGGTAATTTATAAAGAAAAAGAGGTTTAATGGACTCAAAGTTACACATGGCTGAAGAGGCTTCACAATCATGGTGGAAGGCAAAGGAGGAGCAAAGTCACTTCTCACATGGCAGCAGGCAAGAGAATGTGTGCAAGGGAACTCCCCTTTATAAAACCATCAGATTTCATGAGACTTATTCAGTATCATGAGAACAGCATAGGCAAGACCTGCACTCATGATTCAATTACCCCCACCAGGTCCCTCCCATGACACATGGGAATTATGAGAGCTACAATTAGAGATTTAGGTGGGGACACAGCCAAACCATATCAAGGGGCAAAAGTTTTATTATGGTATGAAGTTTCAATGATCAGGAAAAGCTATTTATAGCATGAAGTCAGTAACTTGTAATTCAAATATTTCTGGTTTTGGCCTCAGGCAGTTTGGTGAACTCTCAGTGTGGTCCGCATATTAGGCAAGAGGATTATATTTTGAAATTTATATCAAGTTGTCTAGCTTCATCTTAAAGGTCATTAAGAGATAACAGTTTTGTTCTTAGTAATTCCATGAAATAAAATTGGATTGCAGAAACCCAGAAGATTTTAGGATGTAGAACAGTCTATAGATAAATCTTTTTATCTTTGTTTATAAAAGTGTACTTTACCAAATTATTGTAAAATGTAGATAGTTTAAAGGAGAAAGTTTCTTTAAATCTAGAAAATAAAACATTTTTAAAAAGAACCAAAACTACTTGAAATAAGTGATACAAATAATTTGATTACTTAATCTCATGTAATTAATTTTCATTTTGTTTGATCTTGATTGCAGTTTTTTGAGTCCTTCTTTTTTTTAAAAAAGAATTTTGGACATTTTTATTTATAGTGTCTGGATCTCAGACAAGACACTAAATTATTAGAAATCTGCATTTAAGAGATTATTAGTTCTAATTATTATTATTTCTATTATTACTTCTAATTATTATTAGAAATCTGTATTTAAGAGTACCTGTTAGAGCCTTTTCAATGAATCTGATTATAGATAACGTCTGGGGAGAATAAGCACTGTAGATTATAAAATCTTAGAATACTGGAGGTTAAAATCTCATGAAAGTTCAGCAAGTGACTAGAAAACCTAGTTGTTTCTATAGTATACAGCATTTTAAGATAAAAACTAGAATCATGACTGAAAGTATCACACCACGACCATCAGACCTTTATAAATATTATATGATTTTTAGAACATTTACATCCATAACATATCCATATAAATATGAAGACTATTTCGTATCATTTCATTATTTGACAGTGGTTTTTAATCCAATATAACACGTCAAACAAGCCTAATGAGAGACACATCTTTTGAGACTTCCCAAGAGCCCAACTAGAAAATCAGTCTATTTTAGGTTAAAAAGGCTTAAATTTGAATTTGATTTTGAGAAGTATATCATTTGTTTGGATGTAAAAAGCCTAAAAATATTTAATTAAGTAAGGTAGAATTACATATCCTTTAGAAATAATGGTCATTTATTTAATCAGAGTAATAATGGAAAGACTTCAAAACAAAATTCAAAAAGTTACATAGTTGAGAGAAGAAAAAAGTACTGAGACCTGTATTAGAGATGACTTAGTTTTTTCAATTAATCAAAAACCTAAAGAAGACAGCCAGAACTACAAGACACTATCTTATAACATAAAATATCTATGTATTGGGCTGATTATTTAAAAGACTGAAAACAACAACAACAACAAACCTCTCGTAGTATGACTGTTTCTCTTGGTGGGATGCCCTTTTGAATAAGTTGGATATCAAACCCCATGAAAAATTATTTGAATTCAATTAGACTCTGGAAAAGTATATGTCTAAGGTTATGAGTAACTTATATTCTAGAAGAATAATACAAACATACACACACACACACACACACACACAAATACCCAAACACACACACACACACACACACACACACACACACACACACACACGCAAGGAGTACCTCCAGCAGGGGAATGTATGAATGTATGGCTTTTAGAAAAAGTAAGAGCATGTGAAATTGCCTGGTTACAAAGAACAATTTAGATACATCAGAAAAAGCCAAGAGTAAACAATTAAGGCATACTGGAAAAACATTTTTCTCCCAGGCCTTTAAAACAAACAAACAATCTCAGTGTCAGGTCATAATACAAGAGTCACAAGTGGGATGAAAAAGCTATGAGAACTGACAAAAAAGTTAAGGGAGAAAATAACAACTTTAGTTAAGCAAAAAGATGTACAGTTTTAAGGAGAGAAGTAAGAAGAGCAGAAGGCACTGATGCATTAATTGCAAATGACACATAGCCAGATACGTACAAAACCAAACCCTTGAGATACGAAACTTAAAAGCTTTAAGAGGAAAACTCTACCTCCAGAAGTGAAATGATCATTTTAAATGATGGAGACAGCACCTACAACTGGAAATTAGGTAGAAACTAAAAGGAGGAAAAATCTGTAATTTGGAGGGATGTTTTAAGGTTTACAGAAGCAAGTTTTCAAATTAAAATTAAACTAATTGCAAATTTTTTACTAAGAGCAGATTAACTTTCAAAGAAAAATCTTGCAGTTTTAAGCATAGAGGACCAGACTTTAGACCTGTATCAGTGCACCCCTGAAGTGAATGTCTAACTTTTAGAAAAATTGATAAATAATACTTCAATTTCAGCCAACCAAATCACACACAAAACTCCCTTTTCAAGACCTATCCTTCATAAAGTCTCCATGACTTTCTTAGACCTTCTGACAGGAGGTCTAATGAAATTTTCTTAAATCCCCAGTCTAAGTCATGTATGTGTGTAGGTCAACATTTAGATGAACAAACAATCATTTTACCTTTATATTTTCAGACAAAAATTTAATTGTTTAACAATTTTAACAATTACACATAGATGACTCATGAAAACAGAGATATTAGATAAAGCTAGTGATTATTTTAAGTTATTCTTCCTGTTAAAAAAAAAAAAAACCCTAACAGTTAAAATGTTGTGTTAAATACACAGGAAACAATGGACATTTCATTGTATTCTGGCCAAGAAACCTAGCAGAAAAAAGTGTGACAAAATGTAATAATTTTGAAGACATCTTTATTTTTGTTTTATCATCAAATTAAAAATTAACTTATTTAGCAAGATTTGCTTGAGCTACATGAACAAATGAGTTAATTAGCATATTTTTAATAAAATATTTTGTTGAAGCACTTAATTTTTCCCAAGTCAAATAATTAGAGCTCTTTTATATATTTTGATAGAAAAATGTCATATACATATGACATATAGACAAAAAATTTAAAAAAAACCCTGGAGGAGCAAAAACAAAGACCTTGTATTTTTATAAAAAATTTAGATATGAGTAAAACAAAGTAATATAAATTCACTGGCTTAGAAGAACACAGTAGGACCTAAATCATACTTATGGCAAAATGCAACAAGGCTAAATGTTTTTAAGGTTAAATTTATGAAGCTGATTTTTTTTAGTTAAATTTTGTTTTTTGCCCTAATAAGTAATCTCATGAAGTCAATGAAGCAAATATTAGGTAAAGCAGTTTAAGTCAGTTACCAATATACTGAACTGGACAAAGAATAGTTAACTGTGAAAATGTGACTGAACTATGTATGTGAGGAGGCCCAAAATATGAGAATGATTCTAACAAGGTCTGTACAGTATTCTCTTGCTCTCGACTCTTCATAATTGAAGATAAGAGTGTTACTTGTATTTTTAGTACAGGGAGGGTGTCATTTATATGGACATTTCATCCTTTGCTATTAAGAAACAGCACAAAGATGGAAGGGATTTTCTTTGTATCTGCTGTTTTCCACGTGTCTTTACTTAGTATGCCAGAATAGCTGAGGAGTTTGGGAAAAAGAAAGTTCAGCTTAGTGAAGAATAAAGAAAAGAAGATGTAGAAAGAGGAGGGAAAGTCTTTGGAGACAAACGAGTCTCAGCTACTTTTGAGAGCATTTTTCAGCAAGGCTGTCTTTGAGTCTCGAATGTGTGTTTGGACCCTTGAGACACCAATTGACATATGCATCCTATTTGGACTATATGATTTTATGGCTGTGACCTTTAGGTTAGTTTTAAAAAAAAATAGACTGAATGACCATAATATTTGAACATGTCACCAGCAGCAGTCCCATAAAGGGGGTAACTATTTTTGCATGCCTTTGAACTTTGAAAGCCCATTTGTAAATAAATATATCTAAGTGATTTGGTTTAATGCCAAATACACAAAAGTCAAATTAAAATCTATGTGTGCTGTATGTTCATTGTGGCACTGTTTACAATGGCAAAGACCTGGAAGCAACCCAAATGCCCATCAATGATAGACTGGACAAGGAAAATGTAGCACATATACACTATGGAATACTATGCAACCACAAAAAAATGATGAGTTTGTGTCCTTTGTAGGGACATGGACGAATCTGGAAACCATCATTCTCAGCAAACTGACACAGGAACAGAAAACCAAATATCGCATGTTCTCACTCATAAGTGAGTGTTGAACAATGAGAACACATGGACACAGGGAGGGGAACATTACACACCGAGGCTTGCTGGAGGGTAGTGGGGGAGCTAGGGGAGGGATAGCAGCAAGTGGGGGGATTGGGGAGGGATAACATTAGGAGAAATACCTAATGTAGATGACAGGGGGATAGATGCAGCAAACCACCATGGTATGTGTATACCTATGTAAAAATCCTGCAAGATCTGCACATGTACCCCAGAACTTAAAGTATAATAATAAAAAAAAAGAACTTTGCATGCTCTTTCTTTTTTCATTTCCCAATCTCTTTACTCTCTGCTCAAGCTAGATTGCATTTAATTCCCATATGTCTGGTTCTTCTCTCTGGCAAGAAGATAAACAGTACTTTCTCTGTCTCTCTCTTAGCCCCATTCCTCTTCAATCTAGGATTGAAATCTGAAATGGAATCCTCATCCTTTGTGACTTGTCTCATAACTACTTTGCTCAACAAAATGGTTAACCATACATTTATCTGCCAAAGAAGCTGATAGCTGCTCTCATTGTACTTCATTCACCTATTTTTGGAAAATGTAGACACTTTTAAATCTCAAAAATGAGTGTCTTGGGGCCCTTCATGAATGTAAAACATGCCTGTCTTCCATCTTGTGAACTACAATGATCAAAAGCTTAGATTTCATCACTCATCAGGCCTGGCCAGGTACCCCTATTATATGTTCTCAGGGGGGCCCTATACCTTTCCTTTATTTCTGTCTTCACTGTTATTCTCAATCATTTGTGTAATTATCTGCTAAACAACTGAATTCTTAACCCTGCACCTACCATCACTCTCCAATTTGCTACTTGTTATCCAAAATATGAATGGAAGGCAGTATATTTCACAAGCATCACACTGAATATTCAGCAGTATATGGAGAGATAACATTTCAACTCACAGCAAAGGCAAACAAGAATGAAGATGCACTATAGGCATATGCTACGAATGCAGATGGGCTGACAGCCTGCAGGCACCACAGAAAGCAAATGAAAGAACTTCTGCTGGGATTGCAGAGTCACTGCAGAAGATTATAAACATGCCAGAACCTCCTGAGCAACAGAGCCACAAGAGACATCTCAGTGGAAAAGGCTGCTTGGCTTCAACTCTAATAACCTGAACATGATGGAGGGCAATTAGCCTCAAGCTGTGGCCTCCAGGGTGTGCTTTTGGTCACCTTGCAGCAGGCGTGCCTTCCTCCTGTGGTCCAGAGTAGCCCCACACTGCTTCACCATCCATGCACCCCACTTCCCCAGGAAGAATCAAGTTTCTCCTCTCCTGCCACAAACTATAACATACTAAATATTTTTTTCTCTTGATCACGTATCACTTTGTTGTGGCTTCTTATAAAACCCTTTTGTGCTTCTTCTTAGGTCATGGAAATTAAGACTAGAACAAATAATGAAGTGCTCTGGGATAAAAGAGAACTAAATTCTAATCCACTGTGCAAATCTGAAGTATTTGAATAGCACTATCACTCTGCTATGACCTGGCTTTTGTCTTGAGCAAGTCACATTGCGGGGCCTGTTTCTTCAGCTGTTAAACGAGGGAGCCATCTGTTTTAAGGTTACTTGGGCTAGATTTTCAGCTAGGGTAGACTCTCTAGGACAGAATTGATCAAACTGGGCTTGTAGCCATTTGGTTAGTCATAAAACCAATTTTTGTAATGGGTTGGAATATGTAAGAATACATTGTTCAGAACAAGAGTATTTGTCTTTAAACTTTTGTTCTATATGTGAGTTGGGTGGTAAACATATTTCTTATTGTTAATAGAAGTAAATATGTTTTTAAAACTCTGAGCTACAAATATGGAGAGACAGAAAATAGATTAGTGGTTGTGCAGGGCTAGAAGTAGGAATTGGGAGTGACTGTAAATGGATTTAAGATTTTTTTAGGGTGATGGAAATGTTATAAAATTAGATTGTGGTGATGGCTGGACACCTCTGTAAATAAACTAAAATTCAGTAAATTGTGCATTAAAATGGATAAATTTTATGGCATATTAATTACATCACAATAAAGCTGTTTAAAAACAAAACAAAACACTGTATTAGAGGGCAGTGAATTTGCTTCAGGGCATCTATGGATTCTTATAAAAAATCATAAATTTTATTTTTCTAGGAAAGATAAAATAGCTTTTATTGGATTCTCAAAGGGATCTAAGACCTGTAACATTTTTTAAGAACCACTAAACTGTCAATTTCTTCCTACCATTAAAATTCTCTGACTCTAAAATTATAAAGTTTATTTTAAATTTTATTTCTTTAAAATTAAAATGATAAAGTTTCATTTCCAAAGCATTTGCAAGAATCTGTTTATCCAGCGATATCAGTGTATTGGCTCACATGTGTTAACATATTTGAAGAAATAAATCACTGTGCAAATTTGAAGTATTTGTATGGTATTATCACTATTTGATTATGTATTTATATATTTAATTATATTTATCCGCATTTGGTCTATATCCACAGGGATTTTAGTTATAGATACATCTGTAATTTATATGCCAATTACATATGATAATGTTATTTGTACCTTGAACATTTTTTCTCATGTTGGTGATCCACAATTCCAGGTGTGCTAGAGCTCATGGATCATGCACAATTCTCTCACTATGTGCAGACCCTTTCAGAGCAAAGACAAAAGAAAAGAGACATAAAGAGATCATACAAAAGGAATTTTATATATCTTCTGTAAACAGACAGACTGGAAATTTGTAAGCAAAGTTGCAATATGGAAATAGGAAAAGGCATGTCTGGATAAGGGGGATGTTTATTCAAGAGGTTGTGTTAGGTCCTTGTGTATGGGCCATAAGCCATCAGCCAACTACAATTACTAGGTTATGAGTTTCTGGATGGCCAGGAATATGCCTATGTGTCTAACAATGCTAAAAAACAGGCTATATATACATGGTAAGCACTTAATGTCTGTTGGTAATAAAAAAGGGCTGGATATAACCTAATTATCTATCGAGAGGGGACAGGTCAAATAAATTGATATTTTCAAACCGTTATAATAATGAGGTATGTTTACATGTGCTTTTAGGAAATGATCTCCAGAATATATTATCATATAAAAGAGCAAACTGTAGTTTATAACCATTTAAAATAGTAAAAAGGAAAAATAAGGAGATTTCATATATGATATTTATAGAAGAATTCAAGATATCTGTTTATAGTGACTATCCTAAGGAGTAGGACAGTTACAGGTGGGAAGAAGAATTACTTTTCATTGTATACCTTTTTTATCCCTTTTGAATCTTTTAATTTCTAAGTTCATTATTTTTTCATTTAAAATATTTAAAAAATAGTATTACAGAAAGTGATTCTGGATCACTATGCGTTCAGCTCTTTCACAAACCACATCCCATTTAATGTAAAGAACAAGTCATCTTATGGATGAATACATGAAGGCTCAAAGACCACAAGTGACTTATATAAGGTCACACAGCTAGACAGTAAATAGCATATTTAATACTTGACCCATATCCGTGGGCTTCCTACTCACTGATGCTTTTCTCACAACTCCACAGACCAAGTGCATATGGATATAAAACTATAGTACATTTCAACATAGTTCAGTCAGGTCAATCAGATATTCGAGCATGCTGCTTTTGCTACAGATGACAGGTCAAGCTTAAAAGTACTACATGATATTTTTCCACATGGCTCCTGCTCCTTCTAGTCCTTATAATTCTTTCCTATTGGGGCCCAACTTACCTGGCTCTTATCTCTAGCTTCCAGCTTATACCTTACTTTTTCCCTACAGCTGTAATCAGCCCCTGAGCTCCCATCATCTTGGATCTTCCATGCTACATTCACCGTTCCCTTCCAATATCTTTTATTCCTTCTTTTTTCACTGAACCCTTAGCTGCTACCTATTTCCACTTCTTTTTTTTCCAGGTACTAAGTTATCTCTCCCTTATTTTATACAACTTCCTATCTTCCCACCTACTCCCAAATTAATCAATCCCAATTAATCAATTAACTCCCAATTAATCAATTATCTCCCAATTGATCAATCTCTGCTAAGAGTTCCTTACCCCTCTACTGAGCATGCCTTATTTTGATAACTTTTACCCCAAACATAAATATTTATAAGTATTTTTATCCCTTGGCATATTATCTATTTTATAATTTACCACATTCTTTAATAGTGACTCAACTGCACTTCTCTGATATTAAGACCATAGATAATATACCTCAAGAATACTTTTTTTTTTCAAACCAACAATTCCACGGTTGGCAGTGTCCAAGTGGTTAAAAGCATGTCTCTAAAATTAATCAAACCTGAGTTTGAGTCCTAGTTCTGTCACTCAATAATTGTGTGAGCTTGGAAATTTTTCATAATCATATCTGTTTCCCCATTTGTAAAATGAAGAGAGGAATACTTACTTTATGTTTCCCATGGTAATTGTGTGGATAATGCAAATAAAGTGCTGCAGATGTTAGTGCACTCTAAGTAGCAAGTAAATGTCCCTCATCTGAGCCTCACTACTGCATCAGCTCTCCACAAACGTTGCAAAAGAAATCTTTTCCTTCTCCAAGACCCATCCCACCCACCTCTCAGCCTCAACACCACCTCAACACATCATCTGCGTTGAAACCAAGAAAATCTCATCACGCCACTTACACTATGGAATTCATAGGAAAAATATAGATATAGATTTTAATCTGAAACATTTTCTTTTTGGAAGCAATGTAAGTCTCTTTGTGCTGCATTAGAAGTCACAAAAAAAGCTATCCAGTGTCCATTTACATTAACTATACTGGTGATTGCCTATGGCTATGCCAGAGAATGTATTCCAGGCTCAAGTTCTATTTTTAGATGACCGTTCTAAGGATCATCAGACACCTGTCCTACATAGCAGCTGGAATATTTAGGCATCACGGTGCTTTTAAAATAGCAGACAATTGCTGTGGCTGTAAGAAAAACAAAAATAAACTAATTAAAATAAAATAGCAGATAAGCCAAACCACAAAGACATATTTTAAACCAGGGGGTTTTAACAATGAGAACCTGATTTCAATTCTTTCAATGCTATCTTGATAGAAGTATATTAAAATCCAAGATAACACAAGCCTATAGCTCCAAGCAAAGTCAGATGAATAAAAAAGTAGATTTGGCTAAAGACAAATGAAAAGAAAAAATTATTTCTCACCTCTACACCTTGATTATAGTTCCTGGAATCAAGTAAGAATGGAGCTAGGCTGCCTACAAGCCCCATTGGAATGGATATTGGAAATTGCGAAAAACTCTAAGGGACTGACAAGTCTTTTGCACAGGAGGGAATCTTCAGAGATTTTCCTGACCCTAGCCTAACTCCAGTTCCCTTGTTTTACAAAGCAGGAAACTGAGGGTTACAAAGAAAAACTGACAGTCCCAACATGAATTCTAAAGATTGTCAAAGGAATCATGATACTAGTGAGATTTGAAATAGTATACCTTCTATTTCTCACCCAGTGCTGGGTGATGAAGGCTGGGTATACCGTATAATTGGTTTAAGTTAGCATGGTAACCCATTGGGTTACCAAATCAGGAATAACCATGTGACCTAGTATCAGTCAAACAAATATAAGGGAAATTTCCGTGGGGATTTCTGGAAGGAATTTTGATCCTTAATAAAAAGAGAAACAGTGAGAAGGACTATATCTTTTTCTGGCTGTGAATGCATTACTTTGAAGATGCAGTTCCTGGAGCTATCATAGGTGTACTGCAAACTTGCCTTAGACAAACTTTAGAAAGACAATCAAACCACTGAGGGTGGCAGAAGGGAAAGATACAAAGAGCAATGGTCGCTGAGAGTATCGTTGAACTGCTGCACCCAAGTAGAATAATTACTAAATTTACTAAAAATTATTGAATTGTGCACTTTGAATGGGAAAAATTTACAGCATGCAAATTATACCTTAATAAAGTGTAAAAAAATTTTGATGAATTATTGAAATATCTTAATAATTCAGTCAAGGATTTGATGTAAACAACTGGTGTACCCAGTACCAAACAAGATATAAGGATGGAAATATATTCGTTTAGGTGGGTTAACAGATGAGTTGTTCTGACTGAAAAATTATTACAGTTAAAACTAAAGTGAATAAAAGAAGAGAAAAAGGGTACCAAAATCTCAAAGCAAGAAGCAATCACTGAGAGCTTCATTTTAGGAAATATATTCTAATATCTGAGGCAGAACCTCAACAGGGTTTGGACAAAAAAGAAGTATTTGGGGTAAAACAAAAAAGTGTTTAGTATATTCTGATAGTGGAAAAAAAGGAGGGAAGTGAAAATGAGCATCGAGTGTTAGATTGAGTGTTTCAGTTTGTGTTCAGAAAGGGCTATTTATAGTTATTTAGGTTTTAAATTAATATTCAAATATTTTTAAATGTTAAGATTTTCTTAAACCTTTGAGGTCAACATCCAAACTTTTCACTTAAACAAGCTAATATTTTTGTATAAAATAAGAATAATCACTTTCAGATGTTCTTTTATTGTTCTTTTAAATTGAACATGAGTTCAAGTAACTCATGCTGAACAGACTACAAACATGTAATTCTGTTTAAATATTTAATTACACTTTGCCACATTTTAAATTATAAATTTAATAGATTTGATTTTTTGCAAGCATTTCAAGTGTTTGCACAGGCACACCTATGCCCTAAAAAGTATGGCCTTCCACAGCTCCAACATCACTTCTACAGAGCTAACAAATTATATCTATGAAAATATGAATCACAATTGTCATAAACATTCCGAAACTGAATTTAATAATTATTCAAATTCTATTACTCTTTTCCACTGAAGTCACATGACTAAACCAAATATATATTTCAAATGAAAGTCAAATATACAATTTCTCAGATTAAATAACACACACATATATTTCCCTAATAATTGTGTAAAATGTTCTTATATAAAAGCCTAAATATCATGGGTTTCATTTATTTAATTGCATCCATTTTAATTCTAAGCTTTCCTGAGTTTCAAGACATTTACTTAGTGAAGGAGATTTATCATCTCAAGTATTAATAGAATGAAGTTAGTAAATCAAAGTTCTAAGATCTTGATAGTTATTTATTGTTCAGAAATTTAAGACCAGAGAGAGGACTTGAAATCTATACTTCCATGATTCTTCCAGAATCACAAAGTAGATTGCACCTATTTTATACAAGCTGTGTCAGCAAGTCTATGCAGCTCACAAATCAATTTTAATCACCTAACTGGGATAGCAAGAATTCTGCATCCTTACCATGATTGCAATTAACTTCCTTCATGCTCTGACTTGATTTCATTAATCTCCTTACTGCCTGATAGGACTCTGCAAAATTTTCAAATTCTTTTAGTCCTGATTGGATTTTGTATGCCTCTCACACTTTGGTCTGACTCTAGACATACTCATAATCCTTCTAATGACACATTTGACTTTGCAGTAGATCTGGCCCACAGTGTCTTCTGTCCTTTAGCAGAGTTCTTTTTGTCAAGGCTCAGGTGCCAAAGAAGAAAGTTTGTGAGGTCACAAAACTGATGCCCAGGTCATTACTTTCATGATGGAAGGTGATCTACAGTGTTGGAATGGTCAGAATGGAAGTCAAGCAGGGAATAAGTGCAAGGTGGTCAAGGAAGACTCACTGGGTGAAGTAATACTAGTGGCCTGATAGAGGAGTAGAGAAGAGAGAAGCTACAAGAATGTGGTCCTAAAGGAGAAATGGCTCCATTTACTCTCTGGGAAATTTATGATGATAAAATCCAGGGTTAATGCCATGCCCATATATGGAAAATATGTTGGGAAAGTGAACATGTGCAAAATTAGAGAGTGAAAGATCTGAGTGAAGAACCTAAAATGTACTAATGTAGATGTAAAAGGCATTAGGGCTGATGGCAAAGGTAAAATGAAGAAAGAAATTTGATCCAAGAGCTCCAGCCATTTACTAGGAGAACCCCATGGCAAAAAAATCCGTATTCAACTAACATTTTGGACAGTCCAACGATATGTCAGCAACAAGCTAGCTGCTCCTTCATCCCTTCATTTTAAGCAACATCTGATACATCAAAAATTTCTACTGGTGACAAGAACTTAAATAATACAGTTTCTTTTTTGTTTCTTTTTTTCTTTTTTCTTTTTTTTTTTTTTTGAGAGAGTCTCATTCTGTCTCCCAGGCTGGAGTGCAGTGGCACGTCTCGGCTCACTGCAACCTCTGCCTCCCGGGTTCAAGCGATTCTCTAGCCTCATCTCTTGAGTAGCTGGGATTACAGGTGAGCGCTACCACACTCAGCTAATTTTTGTATTTTTAGTAGAGACAGGATTTCACCATGTTGGTCAGGCTGGTCTCTAACTCCCTTGGCCTCCCAAAGTGCTGGGATTACAGGCATGAGCCACTGCACCTGGCTCAATACAGTTTATTTAGGGCTGGTAATGACAATGGAATTTGATCTGTGGCAACTTTAAAAATAGTGTTTTTGAAAATAAAATTTTGAAAAGGTTATACAAATATGTTCGTGTACTACACTGAGCTTAATCTCATCTTTATTTGAAATCATACTCCAAGGTTAGCTTACATGGCCTTCTATATTCTTGCAAATGTTGCTGAATTAGACAGCCTGTGATTCAAATATAAAAAGTGAAACGTAAGAAGCCACAAAACTTATTTCTCATAAATTTCCTTACAGGAAAGAAGAGGAAGAAATGTTGGCACTCAACTTGTTTCCCTAAATGGTGAATGGCTTCATCATCCCACCGTTAATTCAAGTGCTTGAAGTTTAGCAGAACAATTGACAACAAATTTAACTTGATCTTTGCCAGAGATATGAAAATTTTAGCTACAAATAAGATTGCTGTATTTATCAAATAAATATTCAAAATACTCAGATAAATTTGAATTTCAGATAAGTTACAATTTTTGTATAAGTATTTAACCAAATATTGCCATAATACATGGGACATCCTTATACTAAAAAACTATTTTTTGTTTATTTGAAATTCAAATTTAACTGAATATGCTGAATTTTATCTATGCTGAAGTTTATCTGGAGCTCTTCCTCCTTTGCTTAGAAACATGAGTTTTAAAGTGAGTACAGTTTAGTGACTTGAAATTAAAATGCCATGAACCAGAGGCTGTATGACAAATACAACTCATAAGGGTAATAACTTTACCTAATACTCTAATCTCCTTCCATTACCTGTCCTGTGTTCCCATCCCTGTAATATTTTTTAAATGTTTAAATTTTAAGTTTTAGTCCAATTTTTACACAGGGATAGTCAAGTCAGTAGCAACCTTGAAAACCAGCTTGACTCTAACAGAAAATCAGTTCTTCTCCTAGTCAGAAGGCATTCTAGATTTAAAAGCTTCATTTATTATGTCATTTTTAGCTAGTAAGAAAATAAGCACAGTTTATATGTAGTTGTTACAAGCTACTATATCAGCTAAAACATTGCTTGTTTAATAACTAATATACATGTCATTTAAGTGAAAATAAGTAACACATTACTGACTTCACAGTGTTAACTGAAATTTTAACGAAAAAATGCTCAATTCGTTGTATGTTGGTAATAAAAAGTCATCCTCATTAAATGTCAACTGTATGATAATAAATGAAATTCCTGGAGAAGAAAGTGAAGTGAAGATAGAATATCCATGGTATCAGTATAGATAGAGAGAGGAAAGAATGATAAAAGGTTAGCAAATGAAATCCTTCCAAGGTGTAGTAGGCAGAATAATTACCTCCCCAAAATTGTCCATGGCCTAATCCTGGAACCTGTGAGTATATTACCCTATATGGCAAAAAGATTTTCAAGGTGTGAATAAGGCCAGGCACAGTGGCTCACATCTGTAATCCCAGAACTTTGGGAGGTCAAAGTGAGAAGATTGCATAAGCCCAGGAGTTCAAGACTAGCCTGGACAACAAAGGAAGACCTTGTCTTTCTGTATAAATAAAATTTAAATAAACACATAAAAACATGTGAATAACTTTAAGAATCTTGAGACAGGGAAATTATCCTGGATTATCCAGATGAGTTCAATCTAATCAACTGAGTCTTTAAAAGTGGAGAACCTTTCCTGGCTGTATAAAACCAGAGAGATAGCAGCATGAGAAGAACTAGACCCACTATTGCTGGCTTTGAAGATTGAGGAAGGGGCCATAAACTGATATGGTTAGGCTTTGCATTCCCACCCACATCTCAACTTGAATTGTAATCCCCATAACCCCTACATGTGAAAGAAGAGATCAGGTGGCGGTAGTTGAATAATGGGGGTGGTTTCCCCCATGCTGTTCACATGATAGTGACTGAGTTCTCACAAAGTCTGATGGTTTTATAAGGAGATCTTCCTCCTTTGCTTGGCACTTCTCCTTCCTGCTGCCTTGTGAAGAAGGTGCCTTGCTTCCTCTTTGCCTTCTACAATGATTGCAAGTTTCCTGAGGCCTCCCCAGCTAAGCTGAACTATGAGTCAATTAAACCTCTTTCCTTTATAAGGTACTCAGTCTCAGGCAGTACTTTATAGCAGTATGCAAATGAATTAATAGATGAACCAAGGAATATAAACTTCTAGAAGCTGGGGAATAAAATGGATTCTCCCCTAGAAAGGAACTAGAAAGTTCCTAGAAATGAACTCAGCAATGCCAACACCTTGATTTTAGCTCAGTGAGACCTATGTTCTGACTGTTGACCTGTAGAACAAACCAGAATAAATTTGTGTTGTTTTAAGCCACTATTTGTGGTAATTTGTTAAAGCAGCAATAAAAACCAATAAATAAGATTTGACTGTTTCAATTAAAACATACACAATTTTAGAGTGGGCATTTTCCCAGGAAACGTCTCAGTGTTGGGATCTCTACAAGGATCTAAGAGGATTTTCTCTTGATACCTGCCTGTGAATTTGCATGCTAACTCCTACCCTACCCCCACATCTTCACCCCTGCAATTTACAGAGAGTTTCTAGGCAATGTCAAGATGTTGGCTACTCTACATGCAAAAGAATGAAGCTGAACCCTTATCTTATACACAAAAATCAACTCAAAATGGATTAAAGGTCTAAGCATAAGACTTGAAACCATAAAACTTCTAGAATAAAACAGGGAAAAAGCTCCTTGGTAGTTGCCTTGACAATGATTTTTTGGATAGGAAAAGCTCAGACTACAAAAGCAAAAATAAACAAGACAAACTACATCAAATTAAACAATCAACAAAATGAAAAGGTGGGAGAAAATATCTGAGAATCATGTCTGGTAAGTTGTTAATATCCAAAATATAAATAAAATTTGCACACTCAATAGCCGAAAATATAAATAAAACAATTTTAAAATGGGCAAAGGACCCGAATAAACAAGGACATAAAAATGTCTACAAGGACATAAAAATGTCCAACAGGTATATGAAAAGGTGCTCAACATCACTAATTATCAGGGAAATACAAATCAAAACCACAGGAGATACTACCTCACACTTGTTAGGATAGGTCTGTAGTCCTAACTACTGAGGAGCTAAGGTGAAAGGATCATTTGAGCCTGGGATTTGAGGCTGCAGTGAGCTATGTATGATCACTCATAAATACATAGCCTGGGTGACAGAGTGAGACCCTGTCTCAAACAACAAGAACAACAACAACAACAAAATTAATGTTTTATTATAGAAACCTTAAAAGGATCTTAAAGATAAACTAATCCAACATCACTCATTTACTACATACATGCCTTTTTCAAATTCTTCATGTGACAGAAAAATGAGTTGCTCTAACAATATGAAGTCAGAATTGTTAATTTGATGACAGTAGTATGAATAATTCAACAGAAGCAAGAAATTTTTATAATGAAGCATTGACTCATTTACAAAGCTAGAAGGAACTTGTCTGTTGTTTGTAAAATTTTTCCGTTTAAATTGGAGAAAACGCACCCAGCAGTAGAGTGAACATTTAGTACCTTAATCTTAGATGATGAATTCGTTAAAGAATTTGATGGCAGGCTATTAAATAATTTGCATTCACTAGCAGAATACAGCAGTATGGTGACAAAAATCTATCAGACTTTAAATGTGGCACATTTGCTAAAAAGGGTGATCATGTAATCTAAAAGCAAGTCTAGAAATTAGATGGTTAACATGTTTTTCAATATTTTGAATTTTTCTCTTTATAAATGGTTTCAGCATAGTTTTTAAGAATGGGTCTATGGGTTCCAATTACTAGCATTCCTGTACACCACCAACAACAAAACCAAGAGCCAAATCAGAAAGGCAATCCCATTCACAACCGCCACAAAAAGAATAAAATACCTAGGAATATAGCTAGCCACAGAGGTGAAAGATCTCTACAATAAAAATTACAAAACACTGCTCAAAGAAATCTGAGAAGACACAAACAAATAGAAAAACATCCTATGCTCATGGATAGGAAGAATCAATACAATCAAAATGGCTATACTGCCCAAAGCAATTTACAGATTCAATGCTATTCCTACCACACTACCAATAACATTCTTCACAGAACTAGAAGAAACTATTTAAAAATTCATATGGAACCAAATAATAGCCTGACTAGCCAAGGTAATCCTAAGCTAAAAGAACGAAGCTGGAGTCATCATGTTACCTGACTTCAAACTATACTACAAGGTTACGGTGACCAAAACAGCATGGTACTGGTATAAAAGTAAGCAAACAGACCATTGGAACAGAGTAGAGAGTGCAGAAATAAGGCAGCACATCTATGACCATCTGATCTTCACAAAGCTGACAAAAACAAGCAATGGGGAAAAGATGCCCTATTCAACAAATGGTTTTGGGAGAACTGGCTAGCCACGTGCAGAAGATTGGAGCTGGACCCCTTTCCTTAGACCATATAAAAAAATTAACTCAAGATGGATTAAAGACTTAAATGTAAAACCCAAAACTATAAAAACTCTGGAAGACAACCTAGGCAATACCATCATGGACATAGGAACAAGCAAAGATTTCATGACAAAGACCCAAAAAGCAATCCCACCAAAAGCAAAAATTGACAAGTGAGATCTAATTAAACTTAAGAGTTTCTGGCAGCAAAAGAAGCTATCAACAGAGTAAACAGACAACCTGCAGAATTGGAGAAAACATTTTCAAACTATGCATCTAACAAAGGTCTAGTATTCAGCATCTATAAGAAGTTAAACAAATTTATAAGAGAAAAACAATCAACCACATTAAAAAGTAGGCAAAGGACATGAAGAGACACTTCTCAAAGGAAGACATACATGTGGCCAACAAGCATATAAAAAAAGCTCAATGGTCAGGTGCAGTGGCTCACACCTGTAATCCTAGCACTTTGCGAGGGCAAGGCGGGTGGATCATGAGGTCAAGAGATCGAGACCATCCTGGCCAACATGGTGAAACCCTGTCTCTACTAAAAATACAAATATTAGCTGGGCATGGTGGCACGCACCTGTAATCCCAGCTACTCTGGAGGCTGAGGCAGGAGAATAGCTTGAACCTAGGAGGTAGAGGTTGCAATGAGCCAAGATAGTGCCACTGTACTCCAGCCTGGTGACAGAGTAAGACTGTCTCAGAAAAACAAACAAACAAACAAAAAACAAACCAACCAAACAAAAAAAGCTCAACATAACTGATCATTAGAGAAATGCAAATCAAAACCACAATGAGATACCATCTTACACCAGTCAAAATGGCTATTACTAAAATGTCAAAAAAATAACAGATGCTGGCAAGACTGCAGAGACAATGGAACACTTATACACTGTTGGTGGGAATGTACATTAGTTAAACCATTGTGGAAAGCAATATAGTGATTTCTCAAAGAACTAAAAGCAGAGCTACCATTTGGTCCTGCAATCTCAACACTGGGTATATACCCAGAGAAATATAAATCATTCTACCATAAAGACACATGTACACGAATATTCTTTGCAGCACTACTCACAATAGCAAAGACATGGAATCAACCTAAATGCCCATCAGTGACAGATTGGATAAAGAAAATGTGGTATATATATACCATGGACTACTATGCAGCCATAAAAAAAACAAGATCATGTCTTTTGTGGGATCATGGATGGAGCTGAAGGCTATCATCCTTAGCAAACTAACGCAGGAACACAAAACCAAATACCACATATTCTCACTTATAAGTGGGATCAAAATGATAAGAACTTATGAACACAAAGAAGGAAACAATAGACACTGAGGTCTACTTGAGTGGGGAGAGTGGGAGGAGGGAGAGGAGCAGAAAAGGTAACTATTGGGTACTGGGCTTAATATCTGGGTGATGAAATAATATGTACAACAAACCCCTGTGACACGTGTTTACCTATGTAACAAACCTTACATGTACCCCCCAAACTTAAAATAAAAGTTAAAAAGAAAATAAAGCTCCCAAAACTTTCTCTGTAGCTTCTTCTCCAAAAGCAAGTGATTAAATCATGACAATGTTTCTAACTATGAATGTCATACATAAAATATGATTCCAATTGAAAGTATATACCTTGTAAGTATATCTGGGAATTACAGAAACAAAGACAGCTCATCAGTGTTAGTTCAGCAACGCTTTTGAACAATGTTCTGTCTACATATTTGGGTTTTCTGATTACCTAACTTTCCTTTCTTGTCTACATTTCTCAACAAAGATTTTTAGTTTATCTTAGAGTATTTATCATGGCTCAACTTATAATTTCTAGCTAGATTTTAGTTTATCTTAGAGTATTTATCATGGCTCAACTTATAATTTCAAGCTAAGTATGACTCAGAATGTCCTCGACTTTTAGCTCTTCACAGCCTTTGGTTACCTAAAAGTTACCTGTTCTGATGTCCACATCAGTATGCTAAAGTTAAGAGACTATAATACTATATTTCAAAGATTTTCCTCAGAAAAGTAAAGACAGCTGTTGGGTAATCCGTCTGAATTGTTTGTCTTTTGCTTATAAATCAGGTGTTCCTTAAGTTATAGTTCTTTCTTTCGTTATCTGTATTCACACAGCAGCTGATATAACTGTACCATTATCTTCCAAATAATCTGTCATTTTCTCTGCAGAATTATAAAATCAATAGAAATCAGCTGAGAATTAAGGAAAGTAATAATAAAAATACCAAGGCAAACTTAATAAACTATAAGGTTTCTGATGCATAATTCTGATTTAAATCAGTTTTCAGGTAACTGTGTTTGAGGGTCAAGAAAGAATACATAAAATGATGATGATTTGGGTAAAATCTGTAAAAAACAGAAACTTGGTGTTGATATAAAATAATGTTAACTGTATTTATTATACAACATAAACATCAACACCTACTGGACAATGGAAGGATGCTCTGTAGCTAAAGCCAATGAAGAGAGAAATTTGGTAGACGATAGACAGACTGTACCGATTCCACAGGCCCCCAGGATTTTGTGTACCCTTGAGATGTCTCAGTGCCTGGTCAGCAGCTGGTGGAGAATGGTCAGAGTGAGCTGTGCCATAAATCAATGGTACAGAGAGGGAGAATGAGTGGCTGGGCAGGGGCGGGAGAGGGAGGGACTTAATAGTAGGAATAAAAAGAGGAATAGGTTTTGAGAAGATTAAGCTGATGGTTACAGAACCAGAAAAACAGCACTGCAGGCTACAGAAATGGCTAACGTCAAAACTTTGCATTATAATGAAATCTAGCTCAATCTTTGAATGTTTTTACTTACACAGTTTCTAATCATTTAAATAAAGTTTCTTAACATGACAAATGTATTCTCCAAAAGTTTAAGCATTGGTAAATTCAGAGGACCTACTAGTAGGGTTTGTAAAACAAACAAACAAACAAAACCACAAAAATATTATTTTAGTGATGAATTTGCAGATTTGTTCATTATTTAACTTATGCCATGTATAACTCTGAGTTATAATTGCTGGCTCTATATTTGAATTCTCAACAAGTATAAAATAATCATACTGAATCCAAAAACACATTTGAGAGAGATGATACAATTATAACTTTTATTAACATCAATAAAGATCTTTAAATTCCCACTCAAATTATACCATAAGTGCTACCATTTCTATGGTTTATAGTTTTGAAAGCAAATAAAAAGGGAGGGATATTTACCTGATTATACCAAACTAATATGTTTAAATATTTGTTTAAATTGCAACTTTAGCATATTGTAATTTGGAGGAAAACATCTCAGATATCTTTTAGCCTAATTCTCCTCATAGTACAGATAAGTCAGTGATGTACATTGCAACCCTGGGTACCCAAAGTCACACTACAAGCAGAAATTAAATCTAGTTCTCCTACGTCCTGGTCCATCTTCCTTTCTTTACCAGAAAAAAAATAATTTAAAAAATATACAAAGACTATCGTGGTAAGATATTAGAGGAATACTTCGGCAATGATGTTACATTTTATCTGAGTCAATGTTCAGTATGAGTAAAATATAAGCAAAATTAGAGAGAAGACAGAAAAGAGTTAGGAAACGTGCTGGTGTGGTTATCAACTTGATAGTGTGTGTTTGTAAAACTTAGGGAAAGAACCCTGGGATTCAGCTGTCCAGATATATTTAAAGAAATATGATTGTTTTTGAAGATTTTTTTTCAAGCAATAATAGAAAAAAATAGCATCAGTTTTGCTATTGTTGTAGGAGTAGTAGAATTAACAGAAATTCATCAATTGCCTCTTTTTTTTTTTTCTAGTGAAAAGAGATGGCCAACATTCAAGAATTTGCAGAGGCTACTATAAGGAAGTGCAGAATCTTCTCACAATTTTTTCTTTCCTCACATTCAAAAGAATTCAGCTTAAACATATTTGTCCCCAGTGACTAGATGACAACTGATGGCCATGATGTTTGCCCTATGCTTTTCAGACTTGATTAAAATGACGGTGGAATGAATGTATGTTGTGGTTGATAGCCTTCTAAATTTGATTAAAAAAACTATAATTATATCCAATCTTACCTGATGTTCTAAACAAAATCTTTACAGTGTGCAATGAAGATATCTTTGTCCTGTGTATGACCTGCAAAATGGCTTAGAAATTATAGCTTAACTGGATGATTTGATATGATTAAATATATATTTAGTTGACTACCTAAGAACTTGCATGACAAAAATGAAAATGTAAGCCTGTTTTTTTTTTTTAGCTTCCCTAAGAATTACTTAAGTCTGAATGTGAGTATAATTTTTAAATAATGCTCATTAGAAACATAAAAATGGCTGGGCGTGCTGGCTCACGCCTGTAATCCCAGCACTTTGGGAAGCCCAGGAAGGCAGATCACGAGGTCAGGAGTTCAAGACCAGCCTGACAAACATGGTGAAACCCTGTCTCTACTAAAAATACAAAAATTAGCCAGGCATGGTGGCATGTGCCTGTAATCCCAGCTACTTAGGAGGCTGAGGCAGGAGAATCGCTTGAACTTGGGAGGTAGAGGTTGCAGTGAGCTGAGATCGAGATCACGCCACTGCATTCCAGCCTAGGAGACAGAGCAAGACTCTGTCAAAAACAAAAACAAAAACAAAAAAATATAAGAAAACATACTGTATTTTATTTTCACAGAAAAGTGCTTCTGTAATTTTAAATAGATGCAATATGTAGGGGACCCATCCAACTCTGTATCAGAAAGGAGACTGAAGAAACTGGAATATAAAATGTATGTGTTTATTCCATTTTCAAATATAGTCAAAATTGAGATCTTTTATGTAGATTTTAATCATCTTTAGTATTTTTAATTCTTCCTTAAATTTCTCTTTATCGCACAGATCTCTCTTGCCATGATTTGGATCCAATTCCCATTTTTCACCTTTAACAGAGGTAAAGTGGGTAGTGTCTATATTATGTAATAACCCCCATTTGAAAAGCAATCATCAGTGTACAAATGTTTTATATTTTTAAGGATGGATCTACTACTATTGAATTTGAGAATGCTGGTGAAGGCTCAGAACTCTCACTCTGATTATAGACTGAAGTTTGGTTAGCTCTCTCTCACAGTTCTTTATTTTTATAGTACCTAATGATAATCATTAATTAGTAATAACTACTTTATTATCACTTCCCACTATTCCTTTTTTGAAGGAAATACAGGTGGATGGTGAGGTGTGGAGATAATTAACACTCTCACATGAAAGTCTAAAGGTAGTCATACATGACTGCTACTTAAATCCCATTGCCCAGAAGGGAATTACTTGGCCATACCCAGCTGCAAGGGAGGTTAAGAAACATAGCTTTGATGTGGGGCAGCCATGTGCCCAGATGGACACCAGGAGCTTTGTTAATACAGACTAAGTAGAAAATTTGGGGGAGCTACTAGCAGTTTCCGCTGCACTCCACTCCACACATTTTAACATTGTATTAAAAATCAAATCCATTGTGCCTGGGTTAATCTTATATAGGCCTTCATTTTTTTGAAACTCCTGAATTATATTTCATGCAGAGAAAAAATAAATTGGTGTCAAGGACAATACAGAAGAAAAAAGTTCTAAGCATCAGGTTACCTAGAATTTGTAATAATACACACTCATAGTATATTTTAGAAGAAAAGTATGACAAATAGATTTAATTATAGGAAAATCTCTTAATTTAAATAAGTGCTTGGCTCTAATCTTTTTGTCCATGACTTGTGCAGGCTCTCAAAATCATATGAAGTGTGGCATTAAAGAGATAGGGCTGAGTCACAAACTTAGCTTTGTTTGGGAATTCTAAACATGGTCAGACCATTTCAAAGTGCTTCACAAAAGATGTACAATTACTTATAAACTACAGTGCAATCTGTGCTCCCAAGATAAGGATTGAAAGCAGAAGGAAACAAGTGAGTCATTACAACTATTGGCTTCTATTTTTGATAAGATTATAAAGGAATTGCCTGCTTGAGCTCTAGCTGCTTCCTATGTAAAATGCACAAAGAATGTAGGTGTGGTAAATAAAACAGAAGAAGCTATTTTAATACATTTTCATAATATCTTGCATGCAGTTTTAGACTGGGTTCATTTGATACAATCTGATCTTCAAAATAATTACATAATAAATTTTTAAAAACTTAAGACAATTCTTCCTATTTTTGCTAGAATAAGTTCTTGATTTGGTGTTCACTAAACTCCTACTTGCATTCTATGTCATATGGCTTAAATTATCTGTAATTAATCTTTCAATATTTAAATGTTTTTCTTTTCCTTTTTGGCTAGGACTATTGGTCATATAATTATTAACACTTCTAGGCTTTGAGGCTTTGTGTAGCAGTTATGGAAAAAACAGATAAAGATGAATCTTTTTTCTTTCTTCAAAAGTCTGTACTTTTCTGATTTACTATAGCCTGGAGCAGGTCACTTTCTGATCCCCCAACTTCTGATAGTTCATATCTTCATTTTGCTGCTACTGATAAGACTAACCTTCCTGGTCTTTATACATTTTTGACTTAACTCTTTGTGTCTTTTGTGAGCATACACACACAAACCTGGAGGAATGCCTTAAAAAGATGACTAATAGTCAGAATGGTAAACACATATCTGGGATTTCCAATAAGGATATCTTGTGAAAAATTTAATTTAATTTCAAACTAGGAATCTCTACCAGCACCTAGAAAATACATTGGACAATAAGGGTTAATAGAGAGGAATGACAAGTGCTATTCTGCTGAATTTTATATTCAGTGTGTTTCACTTTTTCTTTAATGGTAATAAGAATACCAATAGCAAATTTTTTTGAGCATTTACTATGTATGGACACTATTACACATACCTTATCCATTTGCTAATTAAATCCTGATAACAATCTACAAAGAAGGTATCATTTTCTTCCCAATTTTACTACTAAGGTAGCTGGATCACAAGAAGGTCAAGAATTTACCCAATGTCACAAAGTCAGGATGTAGCAGATTGGAAACAGCAACACAGGCAGTCTTATCCTAGAATCCAGGCTCTTGCTCAGCACAGGGATCCATCTTCCTCTTTTGTTACATGACCTAAGCCGTGGCTGCAAAAGGATATTTCTTCTAAAATAATTGAAGACACACTGAAACCACTTGTAAGCTCTGTAATTATATTTGAATAACATTTATGTTGCTATTTCCTTCTCTGATAATTATCCTCTATTCTCCTTCCATCTATATGGCTGTAATAGAAACATCAATATGACCCTGTCTTCTAGATCATGGTTTATTGATCCATGAGTGGGCATCGGACTCAAGATGAGCCACTGAGATCTCTTTCAGGCTATACGGTATAGGTAGAGGATTCAGTTTTAGCCTATCTTCTTGAATAGCAAAATGTAAACTTGGGCTGCGAACAGTGGTTCACACCTGTAATCTTAGCACTTTGGGATCCTGAGGTGGGAGGATCACCTGAGCTCAGTAGTTCGAGACCAGCCTGCACAACATAACATGGCAAAACTCCGTCCTGTAGTCCCAGGTACTCAGGAAGCTGAGATGGGAGGACCACTTGAGCTTGGGAGGCAGAGGCTGCAGTGAGCCAGGGTCACGCCACTGCACTCCAGCCTGGGTGACTCCATCTCAAAAAAAAGTAAACTTGGATGCTGGTAGCAGTGCCATTTACTACCATATCACATGGACCAGGTAAAAGAGAAAGCTGGTCTGCAGTAAAAGAAGAATAAGCAACTCTTCCCTGGGTTACTACAGGAGACAGACTGCATAACCAGTTCTTTATTCCCCTTCCTGTATGCCACTACTTTAACAATATGACTGCAGGTCTTCCCAACAAGAGGTGGAGCCAGTGTCCCATTGCTTAGATCTGAGCTAGACTTGTGACTTGGCATGAGTGCCAGTTTCAAGTCTTGATCACAAGAAGCCTTGCATGTTTACCATTTTTATCTTTGACCCATCTTCTCTCTAAGGACATGCTTGGCTTGCTTTCTGGAAGGATAAGAAGCATAGCTATGTGGCCACAGCCAAGATCATCCTAAAAAGCCAGCAGATAGCTGAACCACCAACTAACTAAAGAGATAAGGAGATGCCCCACTGAGATCATCCAAGTCTAGTCCAGATAAGCAGAACTGCCCAGCCAACTAACAGACTTGTGAAAAACAGTAAATTGTGGTTTTGATAAGGGTGGTTTGTTATGGAACATTGGCTAACTGATACAGTTACCTGCAATATTCCCATCCATTAAGACATTGGAGGCCGGGATACATTGCAGTAGCAGGGTTCCATGACTCACACTTATAGTCTTAAAATAAATTTTCCATTTGTTTTAAGTTTTCTCAGTTGGGTGTCTGTTATATGCAACCATAAGAATCCTAAGTGATGTGGGTTTTATGGGATCTGAGAATAACAAGAACAGCATCTTACTTTTACACAGAGTCCTATAAATGGTGACCAGTTTTATAGCACTGCATTAAAAAGAGATATATCATGAGATTTGCTCTGAATACTTCAACATATTCATGGCTGGATCTCTACATTTGTTTTGTTCATGGGTATGTTGGCAGATTATTTTTTAAATTATGCACTAATATATAAAGATATTCACATTGCAACAACTTAAAAGTCTACATATGCCTCAAGCATGAAAATAGGCAAGTTCCCCTTTGCTATTCCCAACCTATAGTAAAGACCCTCTTCAGAGGAAACAGAGTTAAGAGCTGAGACAGCTAATCAAGGAGCAAGAACTGTGAACTTGTACCTTGACTGAAACTTGGCCAATTGAAACCTGGATGGAGATGGTAAGAACCTACAATACTGTCAAAGGAGTAAACTGGGTTTTACTGTTGTTTCTTTTGCAGTTATTGGATCTGCTTTCAGGGAAGATTGCTGTTTGTTTGACCTGAAAATCCTGAATAAGCCATTTACTGATGTATTACACTGATCTCTCATCTGAATAGATGTTGAAGCTGGTGAGCCCCCAAAACTTGAGTGTTTTAGCACAAAGAGGTTCATATAGGAGGCTGCCTGTAATTATTGTGTGACAAGTATTATTCCCCTTGAGATAAATGTTTTATTTTATATATTTAGCCTAAATTCTCGCTGTCCTAAAAAGGTCACTTGTTCTTATGAATAAACATTCGTGTTTGTTTGCAGGATTGCTGATAGGGAACTGAGCTCTAAGAAGCTAAAGGAGAGTCATGGCACATGGCAACACTGTTTAGAGGCCCAAAAGATACTTGCCAGCCTTCTAAGCACTGTGTGAACCTTTACACAAGCAGGGGACACCATTTGATATGGTGATAATAAAGTTCTTTCAGGAGCCACAATAGTAAACATGGACCCAAGGGAGCCAGGGTAGGAAGGAAAGAAGGTGATAGATACCTGCTGGAGATCAGGATAGATAGACTACACAACAATTGGAAATAATCTGGGTGTCAAATATTCATATAAGCCCAGTTTTTAATTATAGACTATTAAAGGTTGCAATATACCAGCTACAATTTATGTAAGTATACACCACAAGAAATATTTGGAAAGATATACACCAGAACTTATATACAGGATATCTCTGAATAATAGCATTGAGAGTTCTTACAATTCTTATACTTTTGCCTTTATGTATTTTTTAATTTCTTATACTGTACATATACCAGTTGTATAATTTTAAGAATTAAAAATTATCTCAAAGGGGAGAAACAAAAGAATGCGTATTACATTTCCCTTAAGATAAACATCTGCTTTGTTTTATGCTTATGATTGTTTTTAAAGAGCATGTAAAAACATCTTTTAATTTTTTAGAGTATCATTAGTTCAAATATAATTTCCTTTCATTGGTGACCTGATTATTTGGAGCAGCAGCATTTGGGTATGTACTGATAATCTGGTAACAGGTATTTTTTATAGTCACTACTGGGGCTTGGTTTTTATGTTTGTAGGGATAAAATGATAGGGCTATCATTGGAGAACTTATCTAAAAGTAAATAGGTCTGCAGGCCATTGAAGTTACCTGTTGGTCCTGTTTGCTACATACTCAATATCCCTCTAGGTTTTTGGAGTTCTGTGGAGCAGTAACATGAGGACTAAAGAAAGCATCTGTGTCTTCCTGTGTGCCCTAATAGAAGAACATATATCCATGGAATCTTAAAATTGGACCTTCTTACTTAAGTGCATAGGGTGGCCAAACATCTTGATTCACAAGAACAGTCTCCAGTTTTGGATAATGTCAGGACATTGTCTTGAAAACTAAAGTTTAAAAAGAGAGGCTTTACACTTTAAATGTGTGATCTCAATAAACGTGATTTTTACAAAAGAAGGAATATAACGCATGGGTGACATAGTAGAACAATAAAGAAAGCACAATACCCTGAGCTCAATAATTATGTGTTGAATGAATTAATGAACAATAGCCTGAATATAGATATTCAATTGACCTGTTTTTGTTTAAAGTAGTCTCTGTGCTCAAACTATAAAATTAGATTTGATTTGTAACATTACTGTGAGTATAAGAAGAAAAAAAGTAGAAGGGAATCAGAGTTCTAAAGATGCAAATATAGCTCAAGTTATGAGAACAAATTTTAAGATCTGATGATGATATATGTGGGAGCCAGCCCTTAAGATGACCTTCAATGATTCCCACCTCTTAGTATTCACATCCTATGTAATCCCTCCCACATTATATTAGGGTTCAACTGTGCAACCAACAGAAAATGGCAGAAATGATGGCTTGTCACTCCCAAGACAAAGCCATAAAACACAGTGTAGCCTCTGCTCCACCCCCTCTTCTCTTTCAGATAATTTGTTCTGGGAGAAACCCAGCGGCTGTGTCATGAGCAACCCCATAGAGAGGCTCAATGCTGTAAAGAAATAAACCTTCCTTCTAACAGACAAATGAGTAAGCTTTGAAGCCTTCAGATGACTGCAGCCATAGCTGACAGCTTAACTGCAACTTTATGAAAGACTCTGAGCCAGAGCCACCCAGCTAAGCCCCTCCTGGATTCCTGACCATCAAAAACCATGTGCAATAAACGGTTGTCATATAAGCTGCTAAATTTGGGGGTAATTTGTTATGTAGCCTTAGATAACTGTTATAGTAGAGAATAGGAGAACTGACAAAATGTAGAGATTCCAGTCTTCTGTAACAATGCAGGCATTTCTAGAAAACAGAAAACCAATGAAATTCTATAAGACCTAATTTGCCTTGGGCCTTCTATCTTATTAATTCCTTCCGCTCCACAAGTTTTTAATGTGCTTGACTGGAAGATTTTACTCTTCCGTGGAAACATTTATAATTATACAATGAGCATCCATAGAAAATTCAGATTTACTTTAAGTTGGCTACGATTTTTCTTTGTAAAAATTAATGTCCTTTTCTTAAGCACTAGAATTACTTTTCCTATAATAACCATAAAATTTATGATGTGAGAAAGATGATGTTACACAGAAGTTTCGTTAAGAACCAGTCAACAAATTTTAAGACCTTTTTCCATCATATAATTTTCTTTTTTTTTTTTTGAGACAGAGTCTAGCACTGGTGCCCAGGCTGCAGTGCAGTGGCGCAATCTGCTCACTGCAATCTCCGCCTCCTGGGTTCAAGCAATTCTCCTGCCTCAGCCTCCCAAGTAGCTGGGACTACAGGCATGCGCCACCATGCCCAGCTAATGTTTTTTTGTATTTTTAGTAGAGATGGGGTTTCACCATGTTGGCCTGGATGGTCTTGATCTCCTAACCTTGTGATCCGCCTGCCTTGTCCTCCCAAAGTGCTGGGATTACAGGCGTGAGCCACCGCGCCCAGCCCCATCATATAATTTTCTATTATGATTTTGAAAATAGTAATTTTCCAGTTGAATCAAACGAGTGCTTTTGGAGGATGATATTTCTTTTGAACATTACAAGGGAAGGAGTTACATCCCACTGTCAGATAAAACAAATTTAATCTTAGAAAAAACTACCCTCGCTAATGAATGAACCAAAAAGAATTTCCTTTTACAAGTTTATGCCACTTTATTGCAACAAATATCTCCAAATAAGAATGAGTGTAAGTGATGAGAATGTGACAGTATTTATAGGTTGTTTGTCCAGCCTCTCTTTTACTTCTCAACAGCCTCTCCTGATCACTTGCATGGCCATAGGATAACATGTGGCAGCCATGCTCATCAAACATCAGCCCTCGGCCCCACTTGATTGTGCCAAAGTGAATGTCTAATAATTCCAAAAATTTGGAATAGAGAGTGGAGAAAGGAGCTGAGAAAGGAATGGGATTGATTTCATTTTTTTTTTTCAGGATAACCGGACCGATGACATAAACTTGGAAGCAGTCTTGGCCATGTTTTCATCAATGTAATAAAAGCAGAGGAAAACTGTTAGTTAAGAGGAAGGGAATGAGTCAGAAATGCAGAAAGGAGCATACACAAAAGTAAAGAGAATGTTTTCAGTTCCATCTTTGTCATTTGATTCCTCAAGATATTCCTGTGTTTTTCTAATACATTCGTTAAGATCAAGGGTTTTCTGTTGCTTGAAAATAAGAGCTCTATCTAATACAGAAATAATATAGTGATATATCCTAAAGGGTTAGGTAAGAAATTGGGAATGATTTGACTGTACAGCTATTCATCACAGCACTGGAAACACTCTAAACATTCAACAGTAAAGGACTAGTACATCCATTATATGCTGAGTATGAATCATATTATCAGAGAATATTAGGGTAGGATTATACGTATATAACAGATGCTAATGACAAAAGCAAGTTTGAGAAGATTGGTTGCTAACCTTCCCAAATGATTATGATTATGATTCCCAAATGTTTATGTTTTAAATTATTTATAAATAGGTATGCCAAAAAATTATAGCATCATGTAAACAAAAATGTCAACGGTGGTTCTCTCCGGTAAAATTGTAAAACGTTTTATTCTCTCCTTTTAAAAAATATATCATGGCTATCATAGTATCTGGTTTCAACTGATATTAAGCAATGGATGAGTTCTCTGTTGTTTTTTAACTTTTGTATCTTTTAGTTTTGCTTACTCAACTTGCAGATTGAAAAACATTCCATATGTTATTTTAATTGTCTTTTTGTTGTGAAACTGTGTTTGTCCTAATTTTTTTCGTGTCCCTCATCTTGGTGAATATGTAGTATTTATTCTTAATGCACAAGACATCCAAGTTCCTTACTGATACAAAAGTTAAAAAACAAGAGAACTCATCATTGCTTAATATCAGTTGAAACCAGATATGATAATCATGAGAATGTAAAACAAGAAAAAAACCCTTCTGTAAATTATAGTTTGATTGTCACAGTTATATTATGTGGATTAAGAAAAGGTTTATAACAAGCCATTGAATGAACAATATTTACTTTATAAGGCTCACTCATTCTCTGGGCAGCTAGTCACTGTCCCAAATTTCACACATACATTAACTGTTTAATCCAAAGTGAAAGTACAACAGATAATAAACACACCCTGGAAGGATAATGGATGCTAAAATCTAAGCATGCTATGATAAAATGTCATTTATATTTAAAGTAGATGGTTAAAAATGACCAGAAAGAAACTATTCAATGGAAAAAGTAGAAAATGACCAGATTGCATATTGAAAACATTTTTGTAGAGACAGATTATCTAAACCAGAAGTCACCAACCTTTTTGGCACCAGGAACCAGTTTCATTGAAAACAATTTTTCCATGACAGGAAGGGTGGGGGATAGTTTCAGGATGAAACTGTTCTACCTCAGATCATTAGGCACTAGATTCTCATAAGGAGTGCACAACCTAGATCCCTCACATGCAAAGTTCACAGTAGGGTTCACACTCTTATGAGAATCTAATGCCACTGCTGATCTGACAGGTGCCAAGCTCAGGCAGTAATGCTCACTTGCCCCCACTCACCTCCTGCTGCGTGGCCCAGTTCCTAACAGGCCATGGGCCAGCAGGGGATTGGGAATCCCTGGTTTAGATCAAGAGTTTGCAGCCTGGGAGTTGGGATCTAAACTATGATTTATTCTAATATAAAGAAAATCAAATTCAAACTCTCTCTCTAAATACCTACTTGGCATCTCACCCTCTAACCTGTTTTATACCAAAAAACTTCAATCACAAGATGGGTTTGGCAGTATTTCAGAAATGCTTTTCAACAGTACAACAACCTTTTTTTAGAAACTAGGATTAGCTTAACACAAATATGGATATGTAAAAGTAGGCACTCAGTTATGCAATATTTATTCAAGTGGAATTCTTCCAATATTTTCTGGAAGAGAGCTACTTTTCAATAATGCCATTCTGTGGACCAACATCTTAGAGAAAGTGCTTTTGAGTGTTCATCTTTCTTAAAAAAATAAGTGTTGCTTATACCCATTAAAAGAAAATTTAAAAATTTTTAAAAAGTGTTCTTATTAAAAAATGCATAAATGTGTAAAAGATATTAGATTTTCTACGTAATCAATGATTAATTTCAGTAAATTTTATTTGAAAATTTAAAAATTGGGATTTTTTTAAATATGAAAGTTCTCTCCTGGATTTTTTTTGTATTTTTTAAATCCTGACAAAAATTACTATACTTGGATCTACACGCTTCTAACTTGTCTCCTTCAGTTCATTCCTAACAAGCTTGTTACTTGTCAAGAGTGAACTATCTCCCTCTGCATTCATCTGCTCAGTGAACCATCTCCATAACTGTCTCTATCTCTTCACTGTCTATTCTCTATTTCCACCTTGAGCCTCTTCAGTCTGGTCTCTGACCTGATGGTGGAATGGAACTGTATGTTTTTCCTGCTCATCCACCATTCCACATAGCTCTAAGCTTGTCTGTTTTCCTGAGTGCTAGGTAGCTGTCTTTTCTTTTTCCTCTGGATTTTTGAAATCTGACCATTGTCTGAAATTCAGTATATAGCCCATTGGCTGTCTCTTCATGAAGTCTTCTTTTTCAAGAACTCATTCATGGCCAGCCATGGAGATTCACATCCGTAATCCCAGCATCTTGGGAGGCTGAGATGGGAAGATCACTTGAGCCCAGGAATTCAAGACCAGCCTGGGCAACATAGGGAGACTCTATCTCTACAAAAATTTTTTTAAAAAATTAGTCAAGAGTGGTGGCACACATCTCTCATCCTAGCTATCGGGAGGCTGAGGTGGGAGGATCATTTGAGCCCTGAAGGTCAAGGCTGCTGTGAGCTGTGATTGTGCCACTGAACTCATTTCTTAAAGAAAAAAAAAAAGAACTCATTCATCCTCAAGATTTCAACTCTCACTTGATTCCTGCATCTTAACTCCAACTGTCTAATGGGCATCCCACTAAAGTTATGGCCTCATCTAGGATAGAACTCATTATTGGACCATCTGAGCTGACTATTGTCAGTCTTCATTGTTTCATTACTAAGTCCTATAATTTTTACATAGATTCTGTCTCTCAAATCTATCTTTTCACTTCTCTTTGCAATTATTGTTCTTAGGCTATGGCTTCATTATCACATCGATTTCTCCCTGCCCTGGTCTGACATTAGTCTTTCAAAATAAGGCTAAGACATAGGCTTGCATATTGGTAGTTTATTTGGACAATAATCCCAAGAAGTATAACTGACAGCCTAAGAGAGTAGGACACAGAAGGAGGAAGAATGAGTTCAAAAATGCCTTATTGAATTGGCCACCACTATGAGTAACTGCTGCTAGGTCACACTAGGATTTTATAATGAATCTTATGAAATGCATCTCAGAAAATCCACCTGAGAGGTGAAAAGAAAAATAAAACAAACATTTATTTATAAGTTCCTGTCCTCCACTGATTAAAGATGACCATATTGGCAATACCTCCCCTGTACTTCCTGATTGCACATGCCTGACTCTGGGTAGTTCTGCTGGCCTTCACCATGGTATTAGAGAAGTTCTGCACATCCAAGAGACAAGCAAATAAAAACCAAAGACATGGGAAGTGGTAGGTAAACGTTTGGGGCTTAGGTGACTGTTGTCCAGTTATATTAACAAGAATACTGGTCCAAACCTATTATAGTAGCTACTAGAGCAAGACATGGCAGAAAGAGGACTTGACTGGTTCATAAAAGGCATATAATACATTTTTTATTTAATTTGTTGTGTGGGTTTGTTTCTTCAGTAGGACTCTAAATGTCTCAGTAACATATATCCATTCAGTAGAATGAAAACACTTGCTAAATGAATAATTCAATCATTCATATTCAATTTTCTCATGATGTTAAAATCTTAAATCTTTCCAGTTCTATTTTCTCAATAAATTGACTAATTTAGTAAAATTTATGTCATCTCGTTAACTCTCTGGAATTTTACCAAAAACTACCACCAGCCCTCTCTGGCTCTGCTCCCAGTATTGATATCAAAGCACTCCTACCCACCATTATTAAAGCTTATATTTTGAACTGTTTTCTCCTGATCAAACTACATTCCTATTGTATGGTTTCCCTCAAGACCATGGGACCTCTGTGTAAGAAGTCTAACCAGTTTAGCAACACAGTCACTGGCTAAAAAAAATCAAGGTGAATGTACTATCTAAGGTTGAAACACTGGGCTCATTAGCCCTCACAGTGCAGCCATCTAAGCTAGACTATGTTTTGAAATCTTCCACCCCTGGACTGAGATCAGATTGTTCCAGTAACTTAAGGTTGCTTTTCATTACATTTACTTATCTTTACATCCCACAGCTTAAATAGACATTTTTTGCATTCTCTAATCTATTCCATCAAGATAGGTTAGAAACACTTAGGCAAGTCATATCAGTTCAGGTTAGATGATGACACTCAGACTATGTTTATGTCCTACATGCAAATAGTGTTTATATTAAGAATGTTCTAAAAATGAGAAAAGGAAAACAAATTCATCTTCCTTATCCTTTGATGGAATATAACATCCACAGAATTTATCAAGCTATTTACTTACCATCAGGGGTTTTTAAAAGTTGAAGACGAAGTTTTCAGAACACCTCCCCTAAAGGAAATTTGGGAAGTTATTTAGACCTGAAATAAATGCCCTTACTGTTTTTAAAGACACTGGGAGAAAAAGAATTTGAAAAATGTACTCATTCATTTAGCAAATATTCACTAAGCATTCTATTGTGAAAAAGAGTATAAGTCTTTGTCATCACTTAAAAAAATCTTTATTTTCTCACTTATACAACATTAAACACATTTTCTGCTAAGCAAACAAACTAAAAACTTGGAAAACATAAAAGTGCCTATAATCAAAACACTCAAAGGAATAGTGTTAACCTCCAATGGATGTCTCCATTGCTTCTTCAGTAGAATCCCCTCAAAAATGTTTTCATGGGTTGAAAACATTAAATTAAAAAGAGAAAACATTAAAAAGAGTCTCGGGTAGACTTATTTCTAGGTACTGGGACTGTATCTTACTCTTCATGGTATCAACCCCAAGAGCTGACACATACTATGTGCTAATAAAAATGTTTAGGGGGGTGGTTCATCAGTCTTATTAGAAAACAGACAAAAACAAAATATATTATCAAATGAGCTCAATTCTCCATAGCACCTGCTGTGAAGTAGGACATTTAGAATGCTCAGTCTCGTTAACTCATTCTGATTATAAGTGGAAGTGCACCAATCTTGAGTAGAGTTTCTCTGTTTACAAGATGATAAACTTTGGTGTTTCATTAGGAATGATGTTTGGTGGCATGAATAAGAAAAGTCCATGCTCACCTGGTTACTGAAAATCAGGAATATGCTATCATTTGGAGCACACATGGTAGCAACAGTCTAAAATTCTCTGCACCACTTTGTTTCCCATCAACCAGCAGAATAAGGCAAAGATTGACTGACAAATGTCAGTAACTCATATTTCACATATGAGAAAAGGTGACTAAACTGATAAAATTTTCATTTTAATGTTCTTGCCAGAAGGCTCAAGTAATTAGTAAAACTAACCAGCAAAAAATGAGAGCGAAGCCCATTATTTTTCTTATGTTTGGGAATTACATAAGTACTTTCCTTGAAAAACAAAATTTTTCCAGTCGATATCTCTATGCTGAATATAAACAATTAGCCTGTTTTAATATGGAATTTTCCCTTTTATTTTTAGTATTAGAAGGGAGATTCTAATAAATCTATGGGAAGTAGTATCACCCCATATTTGTAACCTCAGGACATAAAACAAATATGTCTGACCCCCTTCAAAGTGTGGAGATGGGTCCCATATTTGTAAAACTAAGTTCTTTTTGCCCTTAAGGAAATGAAACCAGCTTTTAGTCTGCCAATGTTTTTGCTATGGTTTTAATATGCAGTCAAACTTTATTATGAAAGAAGAGAGCAGATATTTGGAGCTGAGAGATAAAAAAAAGTAACAGGTCTAGCATGGGAGACCTGGGGGAAATGGATGGTGGTGCCATTTATTGAAACGAGAAAGGCAGAAAAGCAGGTTTGGGGAAATTGTAAGTATGGAGTTAGAGTTACCATGTATATTTGAATTGTACAGTGAACTACTGGGATAATTCAGGCTAACGGACTCCATAACCTCTTAATTATCTTGACAGTTTAGAAAAATTAGTGCTTCCTATACTGAATTACCCAAGTAATTACAGTTATAGACCTTACCTACTGTCTTTTTTTGTAAATGATGTTCTAATTTGAGTTGTCACTGTTTCAAATGACATTTTAGGGTTCAACTTCTTTCCTACGAGATAGAGAAAACTTAAGAAAAATGTCTTTTAGAACCCCAAGTCTTGTAATAACTGCCATTAAACCAGGAACAAATTCTCTATGAAAACGAGCCTAAAGTTCATCTCTATTCTGACACACAGTGACAATTCTAATTTTCTAGTATGAAAAAACTTAATCAAATGAGGAAATATCCTGATTTTAAAATGAATCGATGGTTTGTTTAATTGAAAATATTAAAATTTTAAGTAATAATTATATTTCCCAAGGCTGCCAAACTAGTTCCTTCTTCCTTATAGTACTAAGCTATTTGGCCAGCAAAATGAACAGTGATCTTTTTTTATTCAAGTGTACTATAGAATCAGTGAGTGGTTTTCAGCTCTAAATTTACTCACTTTGGTGGTCCCACTAATTATAAACTTACTAGCCTTCAGGAAATGGCATTAAATATTTTTCTCTTTTGGCAACTTAGTCTCTGAATTCAAAACTGAATGATGCTTTCACGTCAAATGACCAATTCAAGTGTTTTTTAAATGTATTTTCATAAGATGCAGCATATATTTTTAGCAACTGGTAAATAATTATACTTATACCAATTATTTAAATAATAACAAAACACTTATGACAAATAAAATAGCAATTACTAATATAAAATGGGGAAATAGTCTGTTTTTACTCTTCTGCATTTGTATAGAGAACATCAAAGACATTTTTGAGTAATGGTTTTCCCAAGCAAAGTAAAGCGTATATTTATCTGGTGGATTCAGGCAGCAGAAGACAATACATAGTTTATATGTTTCAAGAAGTTCCATACTTCCTGCAACAAACATAACCTAATATCCAAATTATCTTAGTCAATTTGGGCTTCTATATCAAAGTGCTATAAACTGGGTAACACAAACAGTAGAAATTTATTTCTCACAGTTCTGGAGATTGAAGTCTGAGATGAGGGTGCTAACATGGTAAGGGTCTGTTGAGGGTCCCCTTCTGGTTGCAGAGTGCCAGCTTCTCATTGTACCCTCATACGGTAGAAAGACAACTAGCTAGCTCTCTGGTCTCTTCTTTTAAGAGCATTAATCCCATTCATGAAGGCTCTGCCTTCCAAAGGCCTTTCCACCAACTACTATCACATTGGGATTAAAGTTTCAACATATGAAATTTGGGAAGCACATGAACATTCAGTCCATTGCGCAAATCTTCTGACCCATCCTAAACTTATTAGGATTTTTCTCATTCTAGCTACAGAAATCTCACATGAAAGTCCACGACATTAAATAGCAAAAAATGATGATATCCATCTATAAGATGCATTTTTCCCCCACTGGCCCGTAGTGGACCTTTAAATGCAAAACATTTATAAACAACTGATGACATGAAAGGATTACACAAGCAAATGTTTCACCTCTGATCAGCAAAAAGCCAAATGAGGTGGAGAGGACATAGGTTTAAAAAGAGCCTTGAGTAACATCCCAGGGCATCAAAAGGGAACGAGGAGAAACTTAGGAAAGGTAGAAACAGAGCTCAGCAGATGTTAATTTTCTTGAGTTGTTCAAATTATTTAGGACAACTGCAATTAATTCTAAGTCAAGTTTAACAATCCGGAAAAAAACTGATTTGGAAAAGGAAGATTGAGAGTTTAATTGAATATGAGAAAAAGCAATGGATCAGCAATTGGGTAACTATGTAGGAAATGCAGATCCAGGAATTAAGCAGACTGGCTGAGATCTGTAAAATGGATCACTGTTAGATCCATTTTTGTTAGAAACAAAAATCACTATAATTTCCCATCTGCTACTGGTGTCAAGGCAGAAAGACCAGTTTTCAAATAATAATAAAAGCAAATATTTGTGAAGTGCTAATCTAACAGCTTTGCTATATTACCTCAGTTATTCTCACAGCAACCTATGGGGACTCACTGAGACCCTCAGAGTTGCTATAAAGATTATTCTAAAGACATTTGAGACTCAACAGATGCAGAAAAAAAGCCTTTTCAGAGCTTCCCTTATCTCACTAAATGCAGAAACTACTAGGAGTGAGGCTGCCATAAATCTCCTCTTCCGAAGAATTTTACTGGTCAGAAAGAAGATAGAGAAGACCACTTGTACCTGCATAAAAAAATCACAAACTTTCTTATTTCTTCTTCTAAATACTCATTTGTTCTTCCCATAGAAGCCTTTACTACCATTTTTCTCTCCCCCATTAAGTTACCTCTCGTCTATTAAATTGGGCATACAAATCCCCATCTTCAGTTGTTTAGTCACATTTTTCTGTGTGCTACTGCATGAATAAAAATCTGTTTTGTCTAAGTTTAATTCCCAAGCCCCCTGAACCTAAGAGGGTAGAGGAAAAGATTTTCCTCTCCAACAAACCCTATGAGAAGCAATTTCATCTTCTTTATAAACATGATAAAACTTAGACTCTAAGAAGTTATAAAACTTGCCCAAGTTCACTAAACCAGAGGAGTGAGGATTCCAATACAGGTTAGGCTGGGCACAGTGGCTCATGCCTGTAATCCCAGCACTTTGGGAGGCCAAGGCAGGCAGATCACATGAGGTCAGAGTTCGAGACCAGCCTGGCCAACATGATGGAACCCCATCCCTACTAAAAATACAAAAATTAGCTGGGCATAGTGGCACACGCCTGTAATCCCTGCTACTCTGGAGGCTAAGCACGAAATCACTTGAATCGGGGAGGTGGAGGTTACAGGGAGCCAAGATCACACCACTGCACTCCAGTCTGGGAGACAGAGCAATACCCTGTCTCAAAACAAAACAACAAAAAACTCACAAAAAACAAATGCAAGCTATATTGTCCCAAGAGTCTACACTACTATCACGTCATTAAATTGTTCTTATATAGTCTAAAGGCTTTAGAAGCCCATGCAAATGGGAAGATTTTAAAAGTAAGTCTTCTTAGATCTTACCATGAAGTGTCCTAATTCTGAATATTTTGGTATTTACCAGGAGGGGCATTATTTGGGTGACTGCAAGGTTTACCTAAATTATTTGGTAAGAGCAAAGATTAACGAAGCATTTAACTTTATTTTGCTTCCTTCACAAACCACTTTCTAAGGTTGCTGTGTTTAATTAACTGGAAAAATTCCTTACATACAATTGAAAAACTGACTCAAGGTGAAAGAATCCAGCATGAGTAAGACTTGTAGTTTGTCATAGTCAGTAATGCGGAAGTTGAACAGGCAATACACAGGACATATACCAACCAGAGACCAACGCCTTTGAACTCCCAGACATGCTCCAACTTTGCACAGCCGAAGAAACAGCCACTGACTAGTCATTACTAGCAGCCATGAAGGAAGAAGACAGCCAGCCAAACTCACGGTAAATCAACTGCAGCTCAAAGTATAAGTATTAAAGGAGTAAGCTGGGGACGGGGGTGAAAGGGAAATAGGATGGGGGCACAAAGGTGAAAAGAATGTCTCTGTGATAGACACAGACAGGAAAACAAGCACTGAAGCAGGCAGCACCAAAGAGCTGTTAAAGATGCCAAGACAAATATTACTACCTCACTCCAGTTAAAATGATGAAGATGAATTAACATGGATAGATTTCCAGGACATTTTTAAGAAAAAAATCAAGTTATAAAACAATATATGTAACATTTTTGTTTTTAAAAATCCATAAAATGGTATATATTTCTTAAGGATATACACATATAACTGTCCACCTGTATATGCACAATAAAAAGACTGGAAGCATATCATGGAAATACACAGAGACCACTCAAAATGAGAACAATCAGAGGCTATTTATTCATTGCTTACTATAACAAGAGAATCAAACACCATCACTTGTGTTTCGCAGATACTCGCAGGCAGCCAAGGCAGAAATGGAAAGCTTTATAGTAAAAAGAGGGAGGATTCACATAGGCTACAATTGGAAACTGTCGGTTTGGGAAGCTAGAGGTGGGTAATTACAAGTGAGGCATCTTATGTGATTGGTTGGAGGAGTACATTTGACTTTGGCTGGCTGGTCCTGAGTTAAAAGCTGATAGTCATTGGCCAAGCTCTGATACTTCTGGACCAATTGTACCAGAGCTTGTGGTCTGGCTTCCAGGCTGGTTGCTGCAGAGAGTCTGGTCTTTGTTCGTTTGCATATATAGTCTCTCAGTACGCACCAAACTGATATTAGTGTTTACTACTGGCAAGATGGAAAGGGGTAGGGTCAGCAAATAATTTCATATTTTGTAATTTTAAATTTGTTTATAAGGAGAATATATTTACTCATTTTTTTACTTGTATAATTTTTTTTAAATTCTGAAGCAAAATGGCAGATTGATAGCTGTCATTCCTAATACTCACAACAACACTGCAAAATGGGATTGTATTCTAATTTTACAGTGGAGGAAAGTGAGGCACTAACAATCAACCTGCCCAAGACCACACAGTTGATAAACAGCAAATGGAAGTTAATTCCAGGCATATCTGATCCTAAAAGTTACTTTTCACTATGCCATGCTGCTGCTTAACAAATGTATAGTTATACTAACATTAAGAGAGAGAATGGGCGGGACATGGTGGCTCATGCCTGTAATCCCAGCACTTTGGGAGGCCGAGGCAGGAGGATTGCTTGAGCCCAAGAGCTTGAGATCAGCTTGGGCAACAAAGCAAGATCCCGTCTCTACAAAAAATTTTTTAAAATTAGCTGGGTATAATGGTACATGTCTGTGGTCCCAGGTACTTTGGAGGCTGAGGCAGGAGGATCACTTGAGCCTGCAGTAAGCCACTCTAGCCTGGGTGACAGACTGAAACCCTGTCTCAAAAAAACAAAAGGAAGAAAAAAAAAAAAAAAAAAGAATGGTCATTCTTACCTTTTACAAGGGCTGAGCGTAACATATTGGATTAACCCAATATTAGCATCTATTACTACAACATTAGCATCTATCTACTAAAATGGTGTTAAAACTCAGAAATGGCTACTGCCATTGCAAGTTGAGTTATACGAAGTTATATTGACACATGACATCACATGACAGTCCTGCCTGAAGTCTGATCCTTTGTACTCCCAGAAGGGTAGCTTTGGTTTTTGAGAAAGATATAGCATTTAAAATGTGGTTATAACTAACGAGAAAGTAGGTATCTTTCAGAAAATTCCTTTTAGGGCACCATCTATCACCTATATTGTTGATAATGGTGTTGGCCAATTTCTAATCTAGGAAATGCTAATGAATCGATTTCCTATGGGTTTAAAGCAGTTGTGTGAACCAGTTGACTGTTTTCATGTGGTAATGTAGCTAACTTAACTTTGATTACCTTGATGATCAAGAATTTATAAAGGTAGCATTAAATTAAGACAGACTAAGCAATCCTTGCAGGATTAAACTCTTTTCTTTTTAAAGTTTTTAATTGGAACCACAGGTTGTAATGATCCATAATTTAAAAACCAACAGTTTTTATGTTGGGTAACTATAGAACTCACATGGAAAAACAGATTAATATCTATAAATATTGTTGCTATTTACTGCCCTAAATATTACCTTGATGATTTACACAGTAACTCAGTGCTTCTTAACACTGAAACAGCACATTAAAATCATCTGGAGAGCTTAAACAATAATATCAATGCCCTTCTCCCTTCCTCCAAGATTCTGATTTAATTGGTCTAGGGAAGGTCTCTGCATCAGTATTTTTAAAAAGATCACTAGTTGATTCTAACAGGCAGCCTAAGTTGAAAAGCACTGCTACACATTAAGCTAAAGTGAAAAGGACTTCATGATGTGTGTCTTTGTTCACCAGCATCCATCCCTTTGGAGAATCATTATCTCCTAAGCTATGAGGTCCTGGTGAGGCTGACCCTGACTCTTCTCATACATAGTGAGTCCTCGTAGTGTGCACATGACCCAGTTCAGAGTAATGCTTTGTATAGGTTGATGCTATATAATTAGATACCCATATATTTTATATCATCATGGTGGCTTAATATTTTTTTCATTATGAAGCATACATTTTATTTCTACAAATGCTTTTACCTTATAGTTTGCTGCTACGGTTTGAATGTCTCTGCCAAAATTCATGTTGAAATTTAATTGCCATTGTGAAACTGTCTTTGCAAAAATTATAACTGAGAGAATTGTGACAGTGAAAGAGAGCTGATCTAACCAACTCCATCTTGCCTTTTCTGGGTGTGGGCCAAGGTAACTTTGGGAGAAATTTAATTTATAATTTAAATGAAAATAACACTTCCCCCAAACTAAACCACCTTTACAAAATAAATGAAAACCCGCCAGATTAGGAAAATGAGAAGGGCGGGTTGAATCTCGCTAAAATACAGGTAAAAATGATTACCAGCCATTATTCCAGAGATCACAAGATTTGTAACTTCTTCGATTACTCCTTTATTGATTTTTTTGAGATGTCTTTTCAGGCTTTTGAACTTCTGACTACCAGATAGCCCCACCTGGACCTGCAATTCTAGATTCAACCAGTCCTATGGCCCCTACCCAGAAGCAGACAGGGCAGGAGCACTGTTTTCCACACCCTATGATAGCATCCCCAACTAATCAGTATTTCCTAATCCCTAACCCCCTGCCTGTCAAACTATCCTCAAATAGCCTCTGAATTTTCAGGGAGGCTGATTTAAGTAATAATAGAATTCCTGTTTCCTGTTTAGCTGCCTCTAACATGTATTAACTTTCTATTACAATTCCCATGTCTTGACAAATAGGCTCTATCTGGACAGTGGGCAAACTGAACCCGTTGGCTGGTTACAATTGTAATAGTATTAAGAAGTGGGGCCTTTAAGAGGTAATAAGCTCATGAGGGCAGAGCCCTCATGAATAATCAAAGCCATTATGATCAGAGTGGGTTAGTTATCACCGGAGTGGGTTCCTGATAAAAGAATGAGTTTGGTCAGCTTTCCTCTGTCTCGAGTGCTGTCTTGTTTGCCATGTGATGCCTTCCTCCATGGGATGACCCTCACTAAATAGCAGCACCATGTTTCTAGACTTCCCAGCCCAAGAATTATGAGACAAGTACATTTCTTTTCCTAAATTACAGTCTATGATATTGTTACAGCAGGAGAAAACAGACTAAGACATTTGCTTTATCTGATATATTAATTTGATTTATGAAATCAAATTTTATTGAAAATATATAAATCTTCATTGCAAATATTTATATATTCTATTGAAAATTTACACATTGATCTGATTGATATATAACTATGTTAGCATTTCTTTGGGTAGTGCAGACATATTTTTCTATCCTTTTACTTTTAACCTTTCTGCATTCTCACAATTTAAACATCATGCTTGTAAACAGTACAAAATTGACTGTGTCATATAATGAAGTAATTTCTTCTTTCACATTTAATGCAATTATTATAATTTGTATTTAAATCTACCATTTTATTAGTGCTTTCTGTTTATACTGTCTTCCTTTCTTGCTTTCTTTTTGGATGCAATTTTAATTGCATTTTGCCCTCTAAATTATCTTGGAGGTTATACAAAAATCACTTAGGAAGATACTACTGTTTCTTCTTATTATCTAATTAATTTTTCAGTCATATTTTATTTTCAAGCAGACATGTAACAATACATGCTTCATTTTATTATAGTCATGAGAAAAACATGTTTGAAAAGCAAGCCATCATAATTTTGAGAGAAGTTCTCAGGAACTTGCTGGAGGGGGAGAATAGTCATTTGATCTCATGATCTATATTAGAGGCCAGCAACCTATATCCCATGAGTCAAATATAGCCCAAAGACTGGTTTCAGATGGCCTGTAAGCTAAGGAAGGATTTTACATTTTTAAAGGGTTGAAAAAAAATTAAAAAAAAAATATGTGACAGAGACCATGTTTTATCTACCTGGCCCTTTACAGAAAAAGTTTGCTGATGAGTATCCTATATCATGTTGCCAAGAACCTTAAAAGTTCTGACAGTTTTACTCTACTTGCAAACTAGTAAATACCTTGCTAAAATTTCATGGATGCTAGTGGGAGACAGGATAATCCAGGGTCAGAAACAAAGGACGTTGTTATTTACAGCAATAGCAGTCATCAGAACATCAGCATTAGCACCATTTCCTTATGCTCCAATTTCCACCAGCCAATATGAAGAGAGCCAGCTGACTCCAGCATGCACAGTAGCTATATTACAGGAGAGGATAATGAGCTTAGGGCATCCAAATCTTTTATCATGGACAGTAAGCACACCTGTTCTTTGCTCTGCAGGGAGACATTATCTCAATCTTCCAATTTGCTATTACAAATATTTAAGAAAAGACAGTTTGGAAAAAAGTCAATGACTCTGATGAAAAGATATAGAGAAACACAAGAGAATCATGGAGCACTGTGATCCAAATCTAAATTTGCATCTATAGTTGCCTACAGATTTTATGATAGTTATATAATTTCAAAAGTTTATCTTAGCTAAATGCTAAACTATTTTCAGTATTATCTTAAAGAGTACAGGAAATAATAGTACAGCACCTCACAGGGATTTCTAAAGGCAGTTTAAAATCTTAACATTGAAAAGCTATTATTCAGCTATTTAAAAAAAAATTCTGATATGCAGGAGGATTGATTTATGGCAGGGACCAGATAAGTGATAACTTATAGACATCTTCTAACTAATTTGGTAACTCAACATTTTCTTTGGTGAATGCATAAACTATATCATGTTCTATAAAATTTTATTATTACTGTCCAAAATGTTTTTTAAATTACCCCAGAATTTGGCCAGGCACAGTGGCTCATACCTGTAATCTCAGCATTTTGGGAGGCCAAAGCGGGTGGATCACTTGAGATCAGGAATTCAAGATCAGCCTGGCCAACATGGTGAAACCCCATCTCTACTAAAAATACAAAAATTAGCCTGATGTGGTGGCATGTGCCTGTAGTCCCAGCTATTAAGGAGGCTGAGGCGGGAGAATCACTTGAACCTGGGAGGCGGAGGTTGCAGCAAGCTGAGATAGTGCCACTGCACTGCATTCTAGGGAATAGAGCAAGACTCTACCTTAAAAAAAGAAAAACCCAGAATTTAATAAGAAATACACATTTTAGAGAAGAAATTTAAACACTTTAAGAACATTTTAAAATGTATTGATTTAACAAGTATCATAGTTGATATTCAACATCTAGAAGTAGACCCAGCTAAGCAGTTTTCTCACAGCATTATAAATGGAACAGCATTTCTAAAAATTAAGACTTTTTTTAAAGAACGCTTTTATAAGATAAATGTTTATAAGGATATAAACTACATAACATTTATATCCCAAGCTGCTTCTATTAAAAACAGTAAGCTGTAAAATTGGGAATCTTTTAGAAAATCTGGATCATCTTAAAATGTCGGATATGGGACAGTTAGCAGAATTCTCTAATATGAAACCTCTTTAACCTTAGAAACTAAAAGTATGAATTCCAGTCTGAACTGATCTGATGTTGCTTTGATATAGGCCTGAGCTGGAGAGCTCTGGAGAAAGCAAGATTACTTTGGGGACAATTTGGAATCTCTTGTGTCCAACTAACTATGGTCTGGTAGCTCTGAGTTTCTAGCCTACTGAACAAAAGTTGCAGCTAAGATCTGATATTCCATTACATAATTTTACTAATTTTAACATAACTTTATAACATACAGGAAGTAAGAATATAAATGGAAAAAGTCTTGCATGATTGGTTGCTCTTCACTCCTTGTAAGTGTTGCTATTTAGATTTGTTCAGTCTCTTACTATAGTTTGGGTTAAACCAGAAGTCATTTTAGCTGAGGAGTAAGTATGGGCTAGGTTCATGTGGATTATTTTTATATATTCATATACTAACTCATTTAGACATCCTTAAGTGTTTTGATAAAATCATATTTTAACTGTTCTATTCAAATATCTTATAGGTTTTCCAAGGCAAATACAGAATATAGAAAAAGTCCACATAAATCAATTTAATTTCATTTATCACATGCCAACATTTAACCAAGAGAAATTTTATAGAGATGCTAGAACAGCTGCTAGTCTTTGATAGGGTGTTTTAGGCGAGGTGAGGACCAGCAATTTGAAAGAAGGTTGGAGAAAAGGATTACTTTACGTCTGGTAAGATAATGTTCTTTATTAATAAAACTTTTCTACCTATTGACTTTTAGGATGCCTGAAGGAAAAAGGAAATAGGAATCATTTAAATATTAAACACATTTTTTTTGACAACCCAAACTCATTAGATTTATCATATTCATCTGTCTACAATGGTGTTTTCCTAGGCAGGTTCTCACAGACTTCTCTGAAAAAAAGAAAGAAAAAAAGGCTGAGTTGTACGTGAATTAAATTTACCTATCATTATAAATTTATGAGACAAATGGCAACACAGGAAATGGGCTTCTAAGCAATTTGGAAATTATATATAACCTGACAGTCACAAAGAAGATTAAAATTTATGAATAAAAAGTTATAAACAAAGTATAAAAATTTACCACAAAACGGGGAAAATATTTGCAACACATAATAGACAAAAACATTAATTCCTTTAATCTACAAGTTTTACAAATCACTAAGAAAAAAATGCAACTTAGTAGAAAAATAGGCAAAAGATATTAACAAGCAGTTGACAGAAAAAGAAAAACAAATGCTCAACTTCACTATAATTAAATAAATGAAAACTAAAATGAGTTATACTTTTCAACTATGAGAGCAGTAAAGGTAAAATATTCTGATAACACACAATGCTGGCAAGTAGCAGTGATAAAAATGTAAATTAAAACAGCTTTTTGGAGGGCAATTTTGCCATATGTATCAATTTAAAATGCTTGTACTGCCTCAACTGTAATTTTATAGCTAGGAATTTATCTAATCAATAAACTCTCAAAAATTACAAGGTTTATTTTCCAGTGTACTCACTGATCCATTACTGGTAGTAAGAAAAAATGGAAAATAATCTAAATATCCATCAGTCTGCCTGGTTAAATAAATTATTATATACCCAATCAATTCAATATTATTTAGTATTGAACAGAAAGAATCCTACATAGTGTTAAAAAAGTCAAAGAAAACCACGTACATTACAATCCATTTATTTATATGAAGAAATAAATATAAGTTTTTCGGGAAACAAAGAAAAGAAACAATGAGGCAGCTAAAACAGATCGTTAGGGAGAGGAATTAGTAAAGACTTCATTTTTCATTTTATATCTTTATGCCTGATTTAAACTTTTATTTTGCCACATATATGTAAAAAAATTTGTACACCTATAACATATTTTAAATAGTTCTTATTGTCGTGCTGTTACATAAGATTTTAGAGTAAATAAACTACGTGGATAATTGTTCATGGCCCAGTCATTCAATAATATGCATGGTATAGAATTCATATCATCTACATTGAGGTACCTTTTCAAAACCAAAACAATGACTACAAAAGAATGGGTTTCCATTATTTTCAGATGTTATTTTTAAATTCATTTCATAATAAAATCCAATACCATAGTATAACTCATGTTTTTTCCCTTTCTCCAGAAACTTAAAGGAAATACTTGAAGTTACGGTAAAGAATCTTAAAATAATACCATTCTTGGTTCAACCACTTGGGAAAACAGTGTGACATTATCTATTGAAGGTGAACATATACATACCCCATGAACCAGCACTACCGTACTAAATATACACCCTAGAGAGAAATCTACTCATATATTCACCATGGCATGTGTATACAAAGTTCACAGTAGGAGTGTTTACAATAGCAAAAAACAAAAGCTAACCTTGAAACCACCAAAATAGTAATTAACATTAGAATGGCTACCTTAATTATGGCATATCTATACAACAGTATATCTATACAAAGAATCATACTTAGGCTTGCAGAATAAATTTTAAGGTCTGGACATTTATAATTCAAAATTAAGTACAAAGAGGCTAAATATGGAACTGTGTCCAAACTACCACAATAAAAATTAGTACCAGTACAGAGAAGAGATTCTATATTTAAAGATGGAATTTCTAATTCCTTCTTCATTAAACCTTTAATATTCATTCCTAAATCAGATTTAGCCATTCATTTTCAAGAATATAACATTTCATGATATTATTTCATAAACTGAAAATGCTCTCAAGTGATCATATGAATATGTCCTTCCTATCATCATTATTCATATTCACCTTGCCTCACAGAAAGAAACTAAGAGATGGGAAAAGAAGTATAAGAAGCATGTCAAGAGGCTAAAAACCACTACTTAACAAAACAACTTTTTTTTTTTTTTTTTTGATATGGGGTCTCAAACTGCCACCCATGCCAGAGGGCAGTGGTATGATCTTGGCTTGGCTCACTGCAATCTCACAATCTCTGCCTCCTGGGCTCAAACAATTCTTGCACCTCAGCCTCTTAAACAGCTGAGACTACAGGTGCGTGCCACCATGCCTGGCTAATTTTTGTATTTTTTGCAGAGATGGAGTTTCACCCTGTTGTCCAAGTGGTTTTGAAATCCTGAGCTCAAGAGATCCTGCCACCTCAGCCTCCCAAACTGCTAGAATTACAGGTGTGAGACAACATGTGATATGGTTTGACAAATCTCATCTTGAATTGTGGCTCCAATAACTCCCCCATGTTGTGGGAGGGACACTTTGGAAGACAACTGAATCATGGGGACTGTTCTGTTAGGGAATAAGTCTTATGAGATCTGATGGGTTTATAAGGGGAAATGCCTTTCACTTGGCTGTTATTCTCTCGTCTGTTGCCATGTAAGACGTGTACCTTTTGCCTTCCACCACGATTGTGAGGCTTCCCCAGCCACATGGAACTGTGAGTCCACTAAACTTCTTTTTTTTTTTTTAATATAAATTACCCAGTCTCGGGTATGTCTTTATCAGCAGCATGAAAATGAACTAATACACCATGCCCGGCAAAAAACAAAATCTTTCTTCCTAGCTCATGCTCCACATTTAAATATATGGTAGCAGTAGTGGAGAAGGAGGATAAAGAAAGTTTTGAATTCTTATAATATACATGCATATACAGGTATACACACACACACACACAAACCATTTTGTAAGGGGGAACATTCCTTTTAAATGTTAGCCATGTGTTAATTTTCACTTAATATTTGTAGGAACATTTTCAGTTACATGTTCAACATAATACCATTTTAATACTAGTATTTAAAATGTTTTATAACTCTTTATAACACAGGAAAACACAGGTTTCTACCAACGGGCAGAACTTGTCATCATAGGGGATTCCAGTAAAAGACTGTTTCCCAGTCTGCTATGTACAGCCAACTGCCTAAATTTGGATCAATAAAATTTGGCATGTGTGTGTATGATAGGAAGTTGACTGTTTTCTACTCTCTAGTTGTTCCTTCCTACTGACTGGATAATAGCAACAAATGAAGGCTCCCATCTTAAAGTCAGAGAGGTAGGAGCCTTCTGATGAGAATGACAGAGCTGCCTGGCCAGCTTTAGGCAGGTCATATCTAGATTGCTCTCTGAGTAAAACAGAAATGTCTGTTATTTCAGCACTGAAATCTGAATATATTGTTATAGAAAATTTTAACATAAAAGTCAAATACTCAGTTAAATTATTTGTAGGAAATAGCTGAATCATTGTCATTAATCAAGGTAAAAATCTTTGTCATAAGAATTAGGAGATAAAAGTAAAATCTTAAAAATATGTACATATTAATTTTTATGCATATAATCATGTGACAGTAAAGGTCTCTCTAAGCATTAAATCAGTGGTCCCCAATCGTTTTGGCACCAGGGACCATTTCCTTCCACGGACTAGGGTGGTGACAGCAGATGACTTTGGGACGATTCAAGCACATTACATTTATTGTGCACTTTGTTTCTATTATTACTACAATGTAATATATAATGAAATAATTATATAACTCAGCACAATGTAGAATCAGTGGGAGCCCTGAACTTGTTTTTCTGCAACTAGATGGTTCCACCTGGGGATAATGGGAGAAAGTGAGAGATCATCAGGCATTAGATTCCTGTAAGGAGCATCCAACCTAGATGCCTCACATGTGCAGTTCACAACTGGGTTCAGGCTCCTGTAAGAATCTAATGCCACTGCTGATCTGACAGGACGTGGAGCTCAGGCAGTAATGTGAGGGATGGGGAGTGGCTGTAAATAAATATGATGGTTCCCTTGCTTGCCCACGGCTCATCTCCTGCTGCGCAGCCTGGTTCCTAATGGTACAGGTCTGTGGCCCAGGGGTTGGGGACCCCTGCATTACATCAAAGGTAAAAATCACACATACGAAAAGAACAAGATACTTACAGCAATAAATTTTCTAAATAGTTGAATGTCAACACTATGATAAAACTGTAATGCAACTGACATACTGGAGAAAACCAATTTAGTTTAGGGCTTTTGTCATAATACATGAAAAAGCTCTTTAGAAGGGTAAAATGACAAAGAACATTGTATTAATACTGATTTTTGGTTGCAAGCCACAGAAACCAAGACTATGGTTAATTTAGATGAAGTAAACTACCACAAGAGTATGGAAAAGCTAAAAGAAAGAAGAAACAGATGCAGGAAAAACAAGGGATGTAGTTCAAGAGGGTGCTGGTGGCAGGAACTACCATACAGTCTTCCCTGAGTACTGCCACTGGAATGGACAGTTTCTTAGAAACAGGCTGAGGTGGAGAATGGCACAGAGAAAGTTTGATGGAGAATGCTCTCAGGAGATACGGCTATAAGGAAATGAGGAAGGCAGGACCGGGCAGAGGAAGTAGCAGACTCACAATGAGGATGCAGCTGAAGCCTCAGTCCATCCTACAGGCTGTTCTTTGAGTTAATGGCTCTTTAGAAGTATCCCAGAGTCAATGCCCTTTACATCGACCTTCAACCAGTCAGTGGCCTTGGGCTGCCCTCAGACAAGGCAGTTCCTCAGAGAGGGAGATAGTGAGATAAAAGCAACTAAGAGTCCTACAAACTTTCTGACTCTGCATCACACCACTCAAAATTCAAAACACTTAAGAGAGCCAGATTGGCATATTTGGTCTTATGTTCGCAATGTGGCTGGGGCAGGCAAGCTCCTTTATTATGTACTTCCAAAAATACACACAGAGAGGTAATTTCCCCACTTCATCAAAGAAACAAAACAAAACCCAAACAAAAGCAACAACAAAAATTTGTATGCTATTACCACAAGAAGACTGAATGGAAACCACACTTCTGGGATACAGTAATGGTCTACTATAGATATCAGATATTAGTGGGAAATCTAGAAATAAAAATATATAAATGATTAATTAATTTTAAAACTATAACCTTATGAGAAGCCAATAATCTGCAAATTAAACTACCTTTGTCTTTCTGCTAATCAGATTAACAAAGATTAAGAAGAAAGATTTTATACAGACTTTATAAGAGTGGTGGAAGACAGGCATTCAAACACCATGTTGATAGAAAGATAAACTAATAATAACCTTTCTGAAAATCAATTGTGATATATATACCAAAAGTTTTAAAAAATACATACCCTGCTATTTCACTTCTAAGAATTTATTCTAAGGAAATACTCAATTATGAAGAAAGATACATGCACAAAGATACCCAATGTAGCACTGCTTGCTCTTATTTGTAAAGGAAATAAATGGAGTTGAAAATTAGGTGATAGATTCAGTAAATTATGATACATCTAAATAATGCAATATTATGAAGCCATTAGAAATCATGCAATTGCAATATATCCATTTTCATGTACAGAGAAATGTTCACGTTATTGGTTTTAAAAATTACAAAACATACAATAAATCATTTTGTAATATCATAAATAGGAAGATGTTATTTCAGGGTGATGGCATTGTGTTACTTCCTTTTGCTTTTTTCCTATAACTTCTATGTTAAACATGTATTAGTTTATAATTAGAAAGATACTATAACAAATATCTAATTACCTGACTTCCTATAGATATTAAATTCTTGATATATATTCTATCATATATATCAAGATATATATATTCTATCATATATATCAAGATATATATTCTATCATATATATCAAGATATATATATTCTATCATATATATCAAGATATATATATTCTATCATATATATCAAGATATATATTCTATCATATATATCAAGATATATATATTCTATCATATATATCAAGATATATATATATTCTTGATATATATTCTATTATATATCAGGAATTATATATTATGGAATATACATCAAGAATTTAATATCTATATATCTTATATACTGTAGAATATATATTAAGAATTTTATGTCTTTAGAAATTGGTTACAATTCTACTAGGCGTGGTGTCTCATGCCTGTAATCCCAGCACTTTGGGAGGCCAAGGCAGGTGAATCACTTGAAGTCAGGAGTTCAAGACTAGCCTGGCCAACATGAGGAAACCCTGTCTCTTCTCAAAATAATACAAATTAACCAGGCCTGGTAATGGGTGCCTGTAATCCCAGCAACTTGGGAGGCTGAGACGGGAGAATTGCTTGAACCTGGGAGGTGGAGGCTGCAGTAAGCCTAGATAGTGCCACTGCACTCCAGCCTGGATGACAGAACAAAACCCAATCTTGAAAGAAAAAAAAAGGAATTGTTACAACTGACATGGAATTTTAGTTCAAATCTCTTAAAAAACCAAACTGATTGCCAACAGCACATCAAAAAAACTTATCTATCACGATCAAGAAGGCTTCATCCTGGGGATGCAAGGCTGGTTCAACATACACATGTCTATAAAGGTAATCCACCACATAAACAGAACCAAAGACAAAAACCACGTGATTATCTCAATAGATGCAGAGAAGGCCTTGGACAAAATTCAATAGCCCTTTATGCTAAAAACCCTCAATAAACTAGGTATCGATGGAACGTTATCTCAAAATAATAAAAGCTATCTATGACAAACCCACAGCCAATATCATACTGAATGGGCAAAAACTGGAAGCACTCCCTTTGAAATCTGGCACTAGACAAGGATGCCTTCTCTCACCACTCCTATTCAATATAGTATTGGAAGTTCTAGCCAGAGCAATCAGGCAAGAAAAAGAAATAAAGTGTGTTCAATTAGGAAAGGATGAAGTCAAATTGTCTCTATTTGCAGACAAAATGATTGTATATTTAGAAGACCCCACTGTCTCAGCCCAAAATCTCCTGAAACTGGAAAGCAACTTCAGCAAAGTCTCAGGATACAAAATCAATGCGCAGAAATCACAAGCATTCCTGTACACCAATAGCAGACTAATAGAGAGCCAAATCATCAGCAAACTCCCATTCATGATTGCTACAAAGAGAATAAAATACCTAGGAATACAACTAACAAAGGATGTAAAGGACCTCTTCAAGAAGAACTATAAACCACTGCTCAAGGAAATAAGAGATGACACAAACAGATGGAAAAACATTCCATGCTCATGGTTAGGAACAATCAACATTATGAAAATGACCACACTGCCCAAACTAATTTATAGATTCAATGCTATCCCCATCAAGCTACCAATGACCCCCTTCACAGAACTGGAAAAAACCACCTTAAACTTCACATGGAATCAAAAGAGAGCCTGCATGGCCAAGACAATTCTATGCAAAAAGAACAAAACTGGAGGCATCACACTACCTGACTTCAAACTATACTACAAGGCTACGGTAATCAAAACAGCACAGTACTGGTACCAAAACAGAGATATTGATCAATGGAACAGAACAGAGGCCTCGGAGGCAATGCCACACATGTAGATGTGTGGTTTGTCAGATGGTTGGAAAACCATCTGATCTTTGACAAACCTGATGAAAACAAGTAATGGGGAAAGGATTCCCTGTTTAATAAATGGTGTTGGGAAAACTGGCTAGCCATGTGCAAAAAACAGAAATTGGACCCCTTCCTGACACCTCACACATTAACTCCAGATGGATTAAAGACTTAAACATAAGATCTAACACCATAAAAACTCTAGAAGAAAACCTAGGCAAAACCATTCAGGACATAGGCATAGGCAAGGACTTCGTAACTAAAACACCAAAAGCATTGGCAACAAAAGCCAAAATAGACAAATTGGATCTAATTGAACTCCAGAGCTTCTGTACAGCAAAAGAAACAATCATTAGAGTGAACCGGCAACCAAGAGAATGGGAAAAAATGTTTGCAATCTACTCATCTGACAAATGGCTAACATCCTGAATCTACAAAGAACTCAAACAGATTTACAAGAAAAAAACAAACAAACTCATTCAAAAGTAGTCAAAGGATGTGAACAGACACTTTTCAAAAGAAGACATATATGAGGCCAACAAACGTGAAAAAATGCTCATCATCACTGGTCATTGGAGAAATGCAAATCAAAACGACATTGAGATACCATCTCACGCCAGTTAGAATAGCCATCATTAAGAAATCTGGAGACAGATGCTGGAGAGGATGTGGAGAAAAAGGAACACTT